>CAUYON010146049.1:0-16108 GCA_963573935.1 Arctocebus calabarensis
TCATGGCATTTTCTTGATCACTATATAAAGACATTGATACTCTACATTTAATAAGTTTCCCCCGTACCCTGCTAAGATGCACCGTAGGTGTGATCCCACCAATTGCCCTCCCTCCACCCATACTCCCCCCTCCCCTCCCCTTCCTTTCCCCCCATTTTTGCCAGTTTTTTTCTGTAATGATTTTTAAAAAAATATGACCTTCTGAACCCCCTGGGGACTTGAGAGGCAATCACACCATGGCCTCCTCAGGCACACGCCAATCCATTTGCATGAATTTTCTCCAATTAATCTGCCTTTCATCAGATGATTATTTTTAACCTTCAGAAAATGAAGGGGCATCTTTTTCTTCTTCCCCTATTTCACGAAGTAGAGACATTATAGTTTTCTAGTTGTTTCTATCTTTCTTTGTGAAAGTTGCGGCTACCTAAATATCCAGCAAGTCTATAGCAAAATAAAAAGTAAACCAATTATCAGAGTTATGAGACAATAACGGAATTACTGTTTGTTTAAAGTCAGCATATTATTTGTGTTAGGAAAATAAGCTTTAAATATACCATACCAAAGGAACAATAAAAACAGATTCTTGCTTAAAAAGGTACACTATTTTTTTAGTCGCACATTAATTTCCCAAGTTTTCATTGTTTTAATTTTAAATGACTAACATGCTAACTATCATTGGTAACGCCTAATGAATTCTATTAAATTCAATTTAGCCCCAAGCTGCCCCCTTCATATTTCAAGTTTGGCCTAACAGTTACTCCATACATAGTGAACTGTAATCTAACTAGATATAGAAACAGGTTGTAACCGACTCTTATAACAAGTAGTTGTGCCTCAGTCAATCACAGGAGGCTTCAATTGCTCACAGGAGGCCAACTGCTCAAGCGGTCTTCAGATAAGGTGAGCAGCAAGGTTGTTTCTGTACCTCACTTTAGTCAGTCTATATGTCATTCTTTTTCTCTTTAGCTAAGCAGTTATATCTGTATAGAACCATTCCATGTATCAGGGTCTCTGCCTCCAAGGTTTGCTGTAACTGTTTTAAGTGTGGAGGACAAACTCACCTTTGACCCTTTAAATTATATTGTATTGTGTTACATTTTCCTTGGGCCTAAAACCGTAATTACACTATTACAATGGTTAAAATTTACACGACTCATGGGCCTTCTGCTGTGTTTATCAATCAATATTGGGACTGGAGAAAACTTGAGTTCCGAAGTCCATTGAGCAATATTAGACCTACCTTTGGAGACTCTGTCGTAGGGGGCCAAAATAAAGGTCTTCAACCTCTGACGGTTAGTGAAAAATGAACCAACAAAACAGATTAGTAGGAGAAAAAGCACACAAATGTACTAACTTTTATGAGGTGGTGGAGGGGGCAGAATCACTGAATGGTTCTCCCAAGCCCTCAGTGAGGTACGGAGATCAATCTGCTGTTCTGAGTTTATGGAAAGAATAAGGGATTACATTGCGGTCAAACAGGTTATCGGAGGGAGATAAAAGGGGCCTGGCTGGCAAGGGTGCTCTTTTTGTATAGATAAGAAAAACCTCATAGTCAGAAGCTGGTCCACAGAGGAGGCAACTTCAAGCCGATCCTTATTACTTTATGCCTCAGGATTTCTAGAGGATAGAGCCGCTCTTTTAGGTATGGAAGGTGATTATAAGTGAGATCAGACACAGGCAGGGTATGGACCAAATGTATGCACCTGACAAACATAAATTGACAGGGATTCTGCGGTGACTTGCATGCATCACCATAATTTTTCACAAAGCCGGTGGTAAAGTTCTAGGCATCTTAACATTCTAGGTTTTAGAATCCCAACCAATGGGTTCCTTTAAAATTTGACTAATTTCTCTACTTGTTCAGAGCTCTGGGGCTGCTGGACATTTTCTAACATTTGCATTGTCTCGATTAACAATAGAAATAAAAATACCTCTATTCTGTCTGAAGGCTCCCACAGAATTTCACCCCAACATGTGGCTGGCTGATATACTTAGAAATCAACAGATGTTAGAAGGACTTTTCCCCTGTCTATATGCAGACCAGATTGGACCCCACCCCCACAAGCAGAGCAATTGTTTTCCTTTCCTCTTCCTGTTATTTCATTATCTATGTAAGGAAAGAAGGCCAAGAATGTAACCACACATGAACAGATTACTTCACAAGATAACACCTGTCTTTCAGATTTGTTCAATTTCCAAAGAGAACCATTTGGGAGATAATCTCTGTTCCCCAATCAATCCACTCTCCGTAGTAATCATTTATCACCCCCCAACAAAGCTATCCATGCTCCCCATGCCCCCTGCCCCTTCTGACCTGAGGATATGTAAGTATCTAGTCCCCACTGGGATATGAAATAGTCACTCTGGTTCTCCCCCATGTACATGTTAATAAATTTGCATGCATTTTTCCAGCTAACCTGCCTTTTGTCCATTGATTTTTCAATGAACCTTCAGAAGGAAAACGAGAAGTTTTTCTTTGGCTCCTACATAATCAAAGTGCTTTGATATTTAAAAAATGGGAACTACGTGTATTAGAAGAAACTTTATTACCTCAGTATCAACTTTTGAAGATGAAAAGACTTCAGACCATCCAGACATCACACATATCATAGCCAAATAAAAATCCCTTTCCTTTTTAGATATTAGGTCTATAAGATCTAACTGCCATCAACTTCTTGGTAAAGCAGGTCAGGAAAAGCTTCTAATGCTTACCTTTGGAGCATCTTGTGAATAACTGAGCTGACAAATGGGACAATCAATGCGATTATGTATTAATAGAATATTTTTGAATGCTTTTTCTTTTAGTTGGCATGGTAAGAATCTGGCGTCTTTAAAATCATCCTCTAATTCAGATCACTTTGGTGGTGACACAATAACACTAACTAAGGACATAAGGACTAGGATATTAAAAAATTGTCAGGTAATTTCCTTAGTCCGGTCAAATTTCCATCAGACCCTTTTATAATCCATTTGCCCATTTTCTTTTGTGAAACCTATTTTCTAAACGAATAAGAGTTTTTTGTTGTATTAAAAGTGAAGCTTCTATATTTGGATTCTGTCATGTTTTAACAGCAGCTTTTGCAGTTCTATCAGCAAAATTACTGCCTTTAGAAACTTCATCCTTCTGCCCTGTGTGATCACCACACAATGCATTACTGATATCTGAGTAGGCAGTTGTAAAGCTTTTGACAAAACAGCTATCAATTTTACATAGGTATTTTAGTGCTCATGGAAAAATCCTGCACTTAAAAAATTTTTTCTGTTGTATGACAGATGCCAAATCTCTCTCTCTCTCTCTCTCTCTCTCTATATATATATATATATATATATGCACATACATACACACACACACACACACACATATAAGTACAACACAGAGAGAGAAGGTTTAAATATCTAACCATAAGGAAATCAATATATCCCATCTGCTTCTTGACGTTTTAGATTGGATTTAAAGAACTTTGAAATTTTCATTGTCTAAGCTAAAGATCAGTTCCACTACTTACTATTTTTTTACAGTTGTTATTACAGATAGTTGCATCACAGTTCTTAGATCTTACCACATGATTAAATTTTATACTCACCAGGTTTATTTGTTGAGAAAAAGAAATATTTAATAAATTTATTTACATTCGATCACTCAAAATGTAATGAATATCTGTTAAATACAGATAACTGTAATAGGCAGAGGGCACATAGGAACATGTCAAGAGACTAAAACCAAACAAAACAGAGTATAAAGCAGGCTGGATATTTCAATTATACTGGTTGTTAATTCTGTGATTGATTCTCACAGTTGTATAATCTTTTAGACTTATGAGGAAACAAAAGCAGTGGTATCTTTTTATCTTCTCTGAGATTCACTAAAGTAGAAGACAAAAGTGTAACCCCAGAGCCTGGAAAGCAGACCTACAGACCAAAGGAAGTGCATGGAGCTGCCTCTGTGTCAAGCGAAGTTATTCCTCATAGCCTTATCCTGC
Source organism: Arctocebus calabarensis (assembly GCA_963573935.1). Taxonomy (NCBI): domain Eukaryota; kingdom Metazoa; phylum Chordata; class Mammalia; order Primates; family Lorisidae; genus Arctocebus; species Arctocebus calabarensis. Next base: position 3,981 of record CAUYON010146049.1, read on the forward strand.
GGTTGTGAAGTTTGTTCCCTGCAAAACTCATGCTGAAATTTAATTTGTCCTCTAAAGGTAAAGGAAGCTGGAGAGTATAAATGGTAATTTGGCCATGAATCCTGCATCCTCAGGTTGGGTTTCATGCCTTTAAAAAGGCACATAGGAGAGGACTCTGTCTTTGCCCTTCAGCCTCTGCCATGTATATGAAGCAAGAAGGCCCCAGACAGATGGCCGTATCTTGGTCCAGGACTTTCGAGCCAGAACAGTAAGTTAGTACATTTCTGCTCATTAGAAATTGACCATGTATCCTGTTATAGCAGCGCAGAGTCAAATGATACAGGTTTTATAACTCATTTTTGATAACTATGCGTACATATTGCTAACAATTCTGTCAAGCACTTTATCATTTTTCTTTTATAATTAAAAACTTAAAACACTTCTTATCAATCTCATCTTCATTTTATGCAAGGGATATGAAAGAAACTTCAGTATTCTTTTTAGCACTTGGAGTTTTCTGAATCTGAGGGATTTATTCTAATCAAACCAAACATTTTTTTTGGATCTTAATCAACCTCTAATCTGGAATTCATTTTTCATCAGCAATTTTATCCTTTTCTTCATTAATCTTTTCCCAGTCACTAGTCCTTGGCAGTTTCTATAACATGTTTCCAGTAAAGATAATAATTCATATTCTATATGGATTCTATAAAAATAAATCAGTATGTTTTAGCATCTTAATTTTCACCATAATTTCAAATAGAGCCATGTACTTATTCAAGATAATCAAGTTTATTTTTACACATGTTATTACATCACTTATGTATTTCAATTGTGGAAAGTTGTTACAAGTCTTTATCCATGTATGATTACATTATGTAGTGATTTATTATAGAAATGGAAATATTAAAAATGGTCCAGACATTATATCACTAAAAGTCAAAAATTCAGAAAATCATAGTATTGAGAGAATTCATCATTGTCTGAAATAACTTATTCTAGGTCTCAATTTTTTTGATCAAGGCCACAGAAACTTTTTTAGTTACTTTCCTTTGGGGAACATTTTGTGTTAGAGTGAATTAATGTGATATCGATTTAATATGAGAATCTTCCAGAAACAAGAAAAAAAAAAAGAACTCTATTGTTACTGTCTAATATGTCTATACGAATTATTCCACTGCGTGTTGTAATTCAAGGTAAAAAAAAGGAAAAAATAATTACCAATGATCATTTGTATGTTTCATAACTTTAGGGTCTTAAATTATTGACGGTTGAAATATTAGCATTCTTCATAAAAATTAAATATCTTATAAATGAAGACATTTAATTTATTGAACTGATATTTAAAGAAATTCCACGTATTATATTTTTAGCATAAAAATATAATTCTTATATTACTATTTCCCCAGAATATTCATGACAATTATACCCTAGACAGAAACAATAAAAGGTATTGATTATGTAACTACTGATTTTTATTCTAGAACATAATCTCTGACTTAGTCTACACTTTATATTGCAAGATAAAATAAATTACACCTTCAAGGTACTAAAAAATGTCAGTTTCCACTGATTTTTTTTTCTTTTTTTTTTTGTAGACACAGAGTCTCACGTTATTGCCCTTGGTAGAGTGCTGTGGCATCACAGCTCACAGCAACTCCAACTCCTGGGCTTAGGCAATTCTCTTGCCTCAGCCACCCGAGTAGCTGGGACTACAGGTGCCTGCCACAATGGCCGGCTATTTTTATTTTGTTTGTTTTGCAGTTTGGCCAAGGCCGGGTTTGAACCCACCACCTTCGGTATATGGGGCTGGCGCCCTACTCAATGAGCCACAGGAGCCACCTGGCCTCCACTGATTTTTTTTGAAAATTATTTTTATGTCAAGAAATACAACCAGGATAATGTACAGCATCTAAAATGTGTGCAATAGAAAACTTTTCTTTTCATCAGTGTATAAATATATAAGGGCCTATTAATAGTGTTGAAAAGTAAGAACATGACTTTCATGCAAGTACAAAATGAACAAGGGTCAAAGGTTTTATTTAGCTCACTAATTAAAGAGGATATCAATAATATATTAAAAGTGCTTTAAATAAGAAAATGGCCAGAGAAATGTATATTTTCTAAAAATTCATTGGCATTGATGTGAATGGGAATTATTTGCAACAGTCAGAAAGGATGTGCATAGCTTTTATTTTCTATTGCCTTGTGTTTTTACCTGGAAGTGCTATAAATAGTCTAGTCTATTTTAGTCTAGTCTAAGTACATTAGGTTTATATACCTATACAAAATCAGGTCATTATGGAGCATCTGCTAGACAACCTTGAGCACTCCATACATATACATTAAATTAAAGGAGCAGAATCCTGAGTCTAAGGAGTCAGACGTTTTTACAGTGAAAAGTACAGTAGCCTGACTTTTGCCCTAGAGGAAGCATTATCTTTATTACACAGAAAAATAAAACACACTCATCTCTCCCTAGAAGAACCAAATTCAAAACCTGAAAGGAAGAGATTGAGGTGATGAAATCTATGGTCACAGTTTTTGGGATACAGAGACCAGAGAAAAGGTTTCTTGAGAGCCATCAACTTGTGTAAGTTTTTTAGTTTGTTAGTTTCCCTTTGCTGTGATTGACGTCGTATGTTTAATTGATTTTCTCTGTGAGATCTAGATCCCAAGAAAAAGTTAACAGCAGGTGACAATAGCTATGAGACAGGAATATTGCCAAGGTCATCATCTCCCTAATATGTTATGCTTTTGTAGATAATTTTAGAAATATACAAGATAGAGTTCATGGAAAAAATATATTGTTATACTTTTCATATTTACCTTGGGAATATTCTTTTAAAGAATTATCTCCCTAAATTTGACCACCCAGTCCTCAGGAGATGGAATACTAAGAGGCTGTCTGAGACACTGTTAAGTGGATTCGGGAAACTCACTTTTACCAAAACTAACTTTAGCTATAGCCTCATGTGAATGAATCTTTCCAACCCTGACCTTCAACTTTCATGATGAAAAGTATAAAATAGCAATCCATGAAATACGTTATAATTTTCAGTAATCAAAAGTGGCAGTCACAAAAATCCCCTTTACTGCTTTTACTATCCTACCTCTAGAGCGCTCTCTTCTGCTATTTCTTTCAGTGTTCCCAAAACCCTTTCTTATTCTAGGAAGATTTGATGTATAATTTTGGGTTAGATGGCAATCTATTCTTTTTCACAAAGCCTGCGCAAAATAATGAGTTAGAAAGGAAACCAGCAATAAAGCTCGGAGCGTGTGCCTTCTCTCATAGGCGGCATCTATTATGCTTGATTTCTGGAACCCAGAGCACAATTTGTTTCATTTTTCACAAAATAAATGATCTGTTTCATTTCTGGCAGGGGCCAAAGGCCAATCCTTGGTTTTCAACAGCCCACCTGTTTTTAGTTACATAAATCATTCTAAATTTCCCTAAATTCTAAGAATCTCAGAGAGGTATACAAAAGTAATTTTTTTCTTTTCCTCTGTTGTACTTTAAAAGAAATTCCTCCTTTTCAATTTTCTGCATCCAAAATGAAACAGCACTTTAAGAAAATAATGAAAGTTCACATGGTCAGAACTGCTGTAGAAGAATGAACTCTGCAAAGGTACAAACATGGTTAAAAGATAAGCAGCCTTTTTTTGCTAGCTTGCTTTCCCATAACTTTATTCACTAGTTCTCTTTCCTGTAACTACCTAATGGGTTACTGCTCAGTCGTCATATAACTAGTGGTCATTAGAGCTGTAGCTTTCTTAACCGCTCCCACAGATAAAGTCACCAGTGTGAAACCTAGTGCTAGTTGACAGTCTTTGAAATATTTTCCAGACCCTGAATTCAAGTGGACTAACTGACCCAACTGGACCAGTCACCCATAACAAGGGATTGACTTAATTGGGTACTTTGATCCCCACTCAGTAACTGACACAGTACAAGAAGACAATTTCCCTAGAAAGAACCAAACCCCTTCCACCCAACAATCAACAATACCAATTCCCCAGCCCCCTGCCTCTCAAACCATCCTTATAAACTATAGTCTTCAAATCTTCAGAAAGATAAATTTGAGAAATTCCTCTTGTCTCTTCACTTGGTGCCCTGTTGATGCCCTCACTTGGTACCCTGAAATATTAACTCTTTCTCTGCCTGCAATATTACACTTTGCTCTCCAAGTGTTTTGGCTTCTTTTTGTAGAGCAGGCAATAGAACCCAATTGAGTGGTAAGAAAATGACTTTTTTTTTTAGAGACAGAGTCTCACTGTATCACCCTCAGTAGAGTGTAGTGGCATTACACAGCTCACAGCAACCTCCAACTCCTGGGCTTTGGCGATTCTCTTGTTTCAGCCTCCCAAGTATCTGGGACTACAGGTGCCCGCCACAACGCTCAGCTATTTTTTGTTCTTGCAGTTTGGCCAGGCCGAGTTTGAACCCACCACCCTCGGTATGTGGGGTTGGCACCCTGGCCACTGACCCACAGACGCCACCCAATAAAAATGTCTTTTAAAGGTTTTCCTCTGAAAGTGTTTTCTACCACCATTGCCTTTGTTTTGATTTATTTACTTAATATCAGTTGGGACTGGGAAAAGAAAGAATATAAATTGACATAAGCAATATATCATCCATAAGTATAAATTCCCCCATCCAACATTTAATCCTTGACTATCCGATCAAAGACTTTGAGATTGCACAGCTAGGACTACTGCACGTCTACAAATCAAACACCTCATTTTAAAAGTGTTTTCTGTTAACATAGTTACAAAGTTCTTTTTAATTTTATAAAATTAAACTAAAGGAAATAACAGTACTTCTTTGGTTCATAGCTAAAAAGAATCTGTAATTTACTAATTTAAAGAAAATCATGGCTCGGTGATGCATTCATTATACAGCACAACACAAATTGGGATCGTATCTTTGGTTTAAACATTTTGGAATCTAATTTACAAAGGGCTAACACAATTTACAATTGTATTCCTAACTATTTTGCAAGAATGTACAGTCACAATAAAGTCACACTTATACAAACAGAAGAAAGTTTTACCTTTATATCATGTAGAACAAATATTTCGTGTTAAGATTTTCTCCCCTTTCATCCCACTGTCACGAAAAGAATAGAGCAAAAGAGGCTTTTAGGAAATAAGAATGTCTTCAATGTCAAATCAAAGGTCAAGAGAATTTTTCATGAGGATATTAGGTAAGATTTTCAAATTCTTTACTTGGTAATTTAGAGTTCCTTTGAAAAGATTTGACTTTTGAAGTGCAGTTTTAATCATAATTTTAGAAATAAGAATATTATATCATGAAAGCTTTTTAGTGCAGATAATAGAAATCTCTTCCCTTTCATTCTTTTTTATAATGTCAATGTGAATTTAATATATTTTATATCCTATCAGTGTCAGAATAGTATCTCAATATAACTTCTCAGTTCTAAGGATTCTTTCAATAATTCTTTAATACAGTATTTCAGAAGTACCTTGTCTTCATAAAATAGTCTTTAATTAGTTCTCTTTTCCAGAAGGGTTGCTACTCTCATGAATATTAATCAATGATGCATTGGTGGTCAAAGACAATTAGTGTGACAATTTATTGACCTAATTAAGAATGTTATCAATAGTACTTTTAAGGAGAAAAATGGCACAGACTATGAACTTACATGCCCATGATAGAATTTATGCACCAACTCTTAGCATCTCTCAATGCCAATCCTTAGTTATTAATTGATAATAATAATAATGTCTATATCATGTGATTGTTTTATGATCAAATAAGATCATATATGTAAAACAAGTTCCCCCACTGTAATTTCCTATTTTCTATTTACATACAGTGTCAGGATGTCATTGGAACTATAACCACTTAAAAAAAATCGTACAATCATAAAACGAGATACTATAGGTGCAGATGTAGGTGTAGTGTAGATATAGATGCAGACAAAGATACATGTATATAAATTAGAACATACATTAAATATGCATCTTTTTCCTATAGTCTACTAGAATAATCACTTAACATCAAATTTAGCATTTGTAACGATAACTTTATTAATTACTCTCTACAAACCTGTTTCACCTAAAATCAATTTCTTGTTGATGTTGTCAAACATCATTGTACCATGAGAAATCTATTGTAAAGGTAAAAAATATAGAATAATCTAATAGTATCTTTTTTTTTTCTTTTCCTCTCCTCTTTTCTATTAGTCTCAAAATCCAGATACTTGTAGACAAGAATCATATTTCAATTCGGGCAAACTTGTACTCTTCCAAATGGCACTATTAGAGTTCTCATCCACAAAATTTTGTTTTCTATCCTACTATAAAATAGTATTAAAAGATTATAAAAATATTCTTACTGGAATCCTTGCATGCAGTCAGATCACACCATCACAGGCTCCCTCCCATCATCCTCTTAGGTACCATCTTGGTTACCTTCCAAGACAGCTCCGCGGTCCCTGGGAAATCACATGTGATTACTAAGCTCTTTTCATGGCCAACCACCAAGTGTCCTCTCAGCCAAAATACAACCTTCAGAATTCCTGCAGTGGGAAGCAGGCACTCTCACACCATGTTTATAGTTCCTGAATTCTTAGGAAGGATGTTTTCTACATGCCCTCCTAAGTAAAATGCAAGCTTTTTGGCTTTCTTATAGTATAGCAAATCTTATCATGTAAAATAAATAATTTAATTAAAAGCCTTGTTAAAAGTTTATAAAATGATGTTGTATTAGAGATTTTTGTTAAAGAAATGGATTTAAATGGTTGTTGTCACCAAAAGAATGCAACTACATATGTTACAGATATGTGAACGTGCTCCATTATAGCAACCATTTTACTATCTACATGAATAACATCATTTCATGTTGTAAACCTCAAACATAAACAATAAATTAAATTAAAGACATTCTGAATTGTTGAAGAAGGAAGGGTAATTTCACAGCGTTCTTCATTGTTTTGGACTTCATATCATTTTCTTTTCCCTCTTGGCATGTTTTATATGGAAGAATATATAAGATTTTGCCTCTGTGGTTTAGAAACTGGAAGTACAAGTCAAGTTAAGAGCTTGAAATTGTAAGTTAATAAAAAATGATAGGGATGGCACCTGTGGCTCAAAGGAGTTGGGTGCCGGCCCCATATGCTGGAGGTGTTGAGTTCAAACCCAGACCTGGCCAAAAAACACAAAAAATAAAATAAAATAAAATAAAATAAAATAAAATAAAATAAAATAAAATAAAAATGAAGAAGAGATTATCCCTGAACAATCCAGTTAAACAGAAATTAGGAAAATCTTTATAGAACCCATCATGGACATTGTGACAATACAGATGATTAAGAAGAAAAGCAATGCACAGTCACTGCCTACCTTCTTCAACACCTTCCACTCCTCCACCCTGAGTGGAAGGAGAAAAGATGGAGAACAGGATGCCAGTGTGCCCACCTCTAGTCACAATTTTTCTTCCAAGTCTTGGATTCACTCCCAAATTCCAGTTTTACTACCTACCTGGGAGAATAAACAGCCAAGTGATTTTCTGAACAGTCCTGCAAAACTGCCTTGAAGATTCCCTATCGGCCTTTGTGTTTTTACGTTTTATGCCTTGGAGGGGATTTGGCAGAGCCAAGACTTACAAATCATCTCTTGGGTGACTTTGCAAAAAATCCAAGTCATTCTCATTCCCCCAAGTGATTTACTTTGCACTGATATTTGGTTCTAGTGTTGGGCAGTGTGGTAGATAAGGTGAAATCCTAACAATCAACTGACTTGGGATGAGGTGGCAGCTGACTGACGCTGCGTGTGCTGGGTCTGGTGACAGCCGCTATGTGACAGACTTTGTCAGAAGTACAGTCAGAGCCTCTGGTTTATTTGTAGGCCTGACCCTTCCCTTTGAATGGGAAGTGACAGGAGTGATCTCTGCAACATGGAGTGGAGTGATGACATGAAAACAGTGACATGTTTGGGATTGAAACACCACACGCAGATATGTCACTTGTAATGGACAGAGACGTGACAGCGGACTGGCACTAACTTCACTTGACTTCAGTTTAAAAGTGTCCTTTGTGCTCAGAAAGCCAGAGTTAACTAGCAGAGTTAGTCATTAGTCATGTACTAACTCAGAGTTAGTCACGTACTAATTGTTGAGGAAGAACCACTCCCTCCTCAACCATTGCCACCCGGATTAAATCTGAACTACAAAGCTTCTGGCCTCCTGTTCCATTAGAACAGTGGTTCTTCACCTCGGCTTCACAATGGAATCTGGGACATTCAGGGCCTGGCCCAGGAGGTTCTGATGTAATTGGCCTGAAGCAGGACCCATGCATTGGTGGTCCTTACCCCCCCCCAACAAACCTGATCTTCATCAATAGTCGAGGACCACTGAACTAGGGGATTGAAAATGAAAAATAAAAACCCTGGAAAAATGGGCATGTCTATCTTTTTCTGAGGTTTTCATATTTTATTTATTTTATTTTTTTATATTTTAATGGGCATAGTTTTCTAATTATAATAACATAATGAATCTATATTGCCCAAGGAGCTCAAACCCCTTCATGTTTTATTGCCTCATTATTATATTTTTAAACCTTGTTGGCACTTGAAGCTAAGTAAGGTTAGAAGAATCAGCCTGGCTCACCCACCAAGTCACTTGGTTCTGGGAACACGTTTTGCCACCTTTCTTGCCAATGTCCTTTCTCTGAGCTAAAGGTTAATATTCACTGTGAATCCCATACAAACAACTGTTACCTTGACCTACGCCCGCGTTAAATTTGGAGCCTTAAAGTGTCTGAGAGGAAAATATGCAGGCAAACTGTTTGTTCAATGGTACAAATGTGCTGCCCTTTTTGTGTGAAAGTGATGCATTTCCACAACTAGTAGAAAAGGCAGGCACTTTCGCATGTTTGTTTTAGCTGAGGAAGTAATTTCCACAATTGTTTGAATTCTAACTCAGGTATGGGGATGGGCGGCCTGAGTTGATCCTCTCTTTTACTCCCTGCTTCCCCCTGAGTCTGAATCTCTACACCAAAACCTAGATCCCCCAAATGATTCAAGAACTGTCATTTTCTTATCCTAACTTTGTCACCATGTATGTGTTCCTAGGGTAATTTTACATTTCAAACATTATCTATCATGTAAACTAAAAATAATGCAGAGAACAGGTTATATACATATATTTATATAACCTGTTATATATGTATATAGTAATTACTATATACTATACATGTATATAGTAATTTGCTAGATGATAGATAAAATACAATAGATAATGTTTTCATTGTTGGAGGTGCCCCACGGAATTACACAATATATGTAACTACTTTTTGAGTAGCTATGAATTTATTGGAATGTGAATATGAAAACTAATTCATCTTTCTATGTAGCTTTGGAGGCTATGAGAGAAAATATAGGTAAAGGTGGGTTAGGGTAAAAGAAGGTTAAAGAACTTCAGATTACATCATTATAACTGTCTCCTTAGGTAACTTGCCACTTTAAGTAACTTACCGAATAGTAATTGCTCAAGGGCATGAAGCGAAATTAGGTATTAATGTGTTAGAAATTGAAAGAAAAATTACAACTAAAAATATATTTTTTAACTAATTCATTCAATATCAACTCAACAAACCATAATTTCTACATTTTGCTTTTCAATTAAAAAGGAAAGAAAACCAGAAATAGTTAACAGACTCTTTATTTTAGAAAGAATGGTCTTGTCATTTTTGGTTGTGGGGACTAACAATTTGGATTGAAAGTATAATTGTCAGGCTGGTCAGGGTGGCTCACACCTGTAATCCTAGCACTCTAGGAGGCTGAGGTAGGTGAACTGCTTGGGCTCGGGAATTCTAGCCCAGCCTGAGCAAGAGGGAGACCCCATCTCTACTAAAAATAGAAAAACTAGCCCAGTGTTGTGGCAGGTGCCTGTAGTCCCAGCTACTCAGGGGCTGAGGCAAGACAATCACTTGAGCCCAAGAGACTGAGGTTGCTGCGAGCTATAATGCCACAGTACTCTACCCAGGGCTACAAAGTGAGACTCTGTTTCAATAAAAAAAGAAAATTATAATTATCATGGAGATGCTATATGTATTCTCCAAACATGTGTCTTTATTTAAAACACATATAGTGGATTATAGCAATTAGAAGTATGCCCCTGATTTGTTTTCATTTACCTGTAAGAATAGAAAAATATATAATGTCTAAACAGACCTGAAAACTGAAGCTATTGATAAATAAATTGTTAATTTCACGGAAGAATTACTGTCAACTATTTCATGGATAGAATGACTGCAGAAGTCCTAGTCTTGTCAAAAATGTGTAAAATACAGCAATTCATCTAAACAGTGATTCTAAAAAACCCACTAAAGAAATTTGCAATCATTCACTTCTTTACTACCCCCACATCTTTAATTCTTTTATATCTAAGAACTGGGCTAGACCGTCAATAACTTAGCCTGGGGTTGATCCTAGTGGTTCAGACCCTCAGATGTTTCTGCTTACTCCTGGAGTTCTGTTTTCAATACCATCAGAACTCTTTCTAGTTCCCTTTTGACAGATAATGGCATCTATTATGCAGTGACCAAGAGTGAAAAGTGGAACATACTCATATCCAGCATCCTAGCATGTGCATTCCAAATTAGAAGGGTACAAGCAGGAAGGACAACCTTCCTTTCTAGCAAAGGAGAACCACAGGCTGTATTTTAAATATCTATGAATAGATTAACTTCCCCCGAGTTGTAATCTTCACAGTGAAATTATGAATATGTTCAACAATAGCAATAAGCAACAAGCAAAAGAAACCAGTACCTGGGTATGTTAAATACTTTAGGGAAATTTTGACTTTTTTGGCATGAATTTTAAAAAATCCAAGTATCATATTGGGGGGAAAAGAAAAGTAATGTCAAAGAAATAAATTTAGGCTGATTTCAAATGTTTCTTCTAGAATGGAAAAGTTGTCGATCTGAAAACATTTTATGTTAATAGTAAATAGAGATATAAAATGTATACTGAGTTATGTTGCCAAAAGTGTTTTTGTTTAAATAAAACATCAGGCTATTATTTTGAGGTGTCAGCGAGAGAGGTAATTAATATTGTTTGAGGGGATGTAAGTGGGTAGAATTATTTCAGAAAATGATTTGCTTATATGTGTCAAGACACTTAAAATTTTACATTCTTTGAAGATAATGATTTAGCTTAAAGAGCATCTATCTTGAGGGTATAAGCAGATATGAAGACAAAGATTTGGATATATAGGTAATTCAGCTCATTATTATTGCTTAAAAGAATAAAAGTACAATAACTTAAATAATCGATAATAAATAATGTGATAGATTAACTATAATACTCCTTCATAAGTACTGTTAAAACTGTTTTCTAAATTTTGTTTCAAAAAATTGTGAAATACATATACCTAATAGAATCTTACATTTTCAACAATTGACCCAGACATAATGTATATAAATAATCTGAGACTAATCTATTTTGTTTGTCAAACATGCGAAAATCTTGGAAGGAAATGAACCAATATCTCCTTCTGTAATGGGATCATAGATAAGCTTTATATAGTGTTCTATTATAAGCCTATAATATTTTATAATAAAACATTTTAAGTAAGAAAAAAATTTGTATCAGCTAAATTCAGTAGCTATTTTTCTTGCTCTGAGAAGGAAGGTATCAAAAGACTTAAACACAGCCACAAAAGAATAATACAGGGAATGAGTCCACTGGAAATTCAAAAGAGAGAGAGCTAGTTGCTCAAAAAAAATGGAGGGAGGAGCCAAGATGGTGGTCTGTAGCCAGATTTCTGCAGACGCTCCTGTCCAGAAGGAGAGTTAAAGGACAGAAATTTGGCGAGAAATCTAACGGTTTGGAGCTGAGCCAAGAGACAAGATTGAGGAACGCACATCAACTCTGCTGGAGCGACCTACTACCCCAAGGCTACAAATAAAAGGTACAAGAGGATGGGAGTCCCCTCCCCCAAGAGAAAAGCTCACAGGATATGCCATACCTTCATACAAACAAGCGAGCAGAGTTCAGATGTCCTCCCACTCTACCCCATGGGAGAGACCCTCTAAAAACCAGACCTCCTTCCCCTGTGCCGTGGCACTCTCCTGCCAGGCATAAAGCTGTATAAAACTGTATATATTCTCTACCTGCAAGTT
>CAUYON010146054.1:0-14485 GCA_963573935.1 Arctocebus calabarensis
GTAATGAGAGGTACCAACAAAAATAATACCCCTGAGCCCAGACTGTGATCTCTAAATATCATTCCCCTCTAAAAGGAACCAGGATTTCTCTCTTTCTCTTCCTCCCTATCTTCTTACTATCCTTCCTTCCTTCCTTCCTTCATTCCTTCATTCTTTTTTGAGACACTCCAAGTCTCATTCTGCAGCCAGGTTACAGTGCCATGGCATTAACCTAACTCACAGCAACCTCAAACTCCTGGGTTCAAGCGATCCCCCTCAGCCTCCCACTGGCTGAGACTACAGACTCCCATCACAACATACAGCTAATTTTTTTCTGTTTTTAGTAGAGACGGGCTCCTGTTCTTGCTCAGGTTGGTCTTGAACTCCTGAACTCAAGGGATCCTCCCACCTGAGCCTCCCAGAGGGCTAGGATTACAGGCGTAAGCCACAGTGCCCCGCTATCTATAAAAAGATTTTTTTTAATTAGCTAAGCATGGTGGCTCATGCCCAGCTACTCAGGAGGCTGGGATGGAGGGATCATTTGAGCACAGGAGTTTGAGGCCATGGTGAGCTATAATCACATCACTGCACTCAAGCCTGGTTGACAGAATGTGACCAAATCTCAAAAACAAAAAAGTTTATATATATACATATATATATATAAAATCTCCCCACATGGAGCTGTGAGGCTAGAAGGCTCCCCTTCTTCCTTGGTGCTTCCTTGTAGAGAAGGGATGAGTCTGCAGTGGGCCTTGGGGTGAGCCCTGACTTTTTCTCTGCTCTCAGCCTGACCACCCACTTTCCCCAGACTGTTGCTCTCACTCCTATGAGGAGTGCTCTCACCCCCATTTTGCTGATAATGAAACCAGGTCCCAAAGAGGCAAAGGGACATACCCAAGGTCATGCAGGGGCAGAGCAGGATCTGAACTCAGGCCACCATATTCTAGAGTCTATGGAAGAGCCCAAGACACACACTGCTAGAAGGAAAAGCGGACAGCAGCCGGCTACTTGATTAAACACACATCGATATCCTGTCTATTTCAACAAAGGCATGTAAGTGCCCCCAAAACAATCTGGAAACAGTGTTGGCAGCCAGAGGAGGTTTCAGCCCAGTGCTTCTCAGCCGGGGTATCCTACATGCCTACAATAGTTGGCAATGTCTGGAGATATTTTTGATTGTCCCCACTGGGGAAGCGGCCAAGGGGTAAAGACCAAGGGTGCTTTTAAACCCGCTACAATGCACAAGAAAGCCCCACAAAAAAGAATGATCAGCCCTAACGTGTCCACAGGACTAAGGATCAGGAGAGCAGTGGGATGTACCCCTATTACCTTCCAGAAATGCCTTTTGTAGGACCTTTAAGAGGGAACTTTGATGCTAGTTAAAACACAAATCCCCAGAAAAGGATGTGGGTCACTGAGCCCTCTCCCCAGGTCCCTGAGGATGGAACCTAACAAGCTGCACTGCGGATGCCCTAAATCAATGCCCATCTCCCCTCTGTGGGCTCATCTTACCAGCAAAACAAGGAGATTCAGACCCAATGACCTGCCTCGCTTCCTTTCAGATTCTGTGTCTCCTAACCTCTAGGGCAAGAATCAGCTCTAACCTGACCCTGTACCTGGAGTATGAGGCCAGCACAGCCCACCCCATTGCCCACCTCCCATCAGGATTCTGGAGAGCCCATGTCTGTTGGAAAAGAAAGTCACCAAAACTGGAGAGGTGGGGTTATCTTGCAGCCAGGCATGACCTGCTTTGCTTCGAAGACTTAACTCTTGCAAAACCTTTAGGAAAGGGCGCTGAGGATACTCTCCAAGAACGGGGTGCCCTAAAGTCTTGAAAGCCAGGGACACCAACCCCATCCATCTCTTCTTAAAAGGGATAGTTAAATGGTTACCATGGCAAACACCAGAGTAATAGTAGATGGGTTTCCAGTATCTAAAGAACATGCTCATTCAAAAGCACTAATTCCACCATCTCCATCGGGTTCTCCTTCTCATAAGGCCAAGGACCATGTCTGCCCTATTGAAGGCTGCATTCTCACAGCCTAAAATACTGCCTAGAGTACACAGCATGTGCTCCGTAAATACCTGAGAAAAGAAGTCTAACAATACCTTTATGGTTTCACCTGTACTTAGCTCTGCTTACCACACCCCAAAAGTGGGGCCCATCTCACTCCTGACACAAAAGGTTTATTTGTTGTTTTTGTTTTTTTGTTTGTTTTGAGACAGAGTCTCAAGCTGTCACCCTGGATAGAGAGCTGTGGCATCACAGCTCACAGCAACCTCCAATTCCTGGGCTCAAGTGAGTCTCCTACCTCCGCCTCCCAAGTAGCTGGGATTACAGGCACCCGCCACAACACCCAGCCATTTTTTGGTTGCAGCCGTCATTGTTGTTTGGCGGGCCCGGGCTGGATTCAAACTCACCAGCTCAGGTGTACGTGTCTGGCACCTTAGCCCGTTGAGCCACAGGCGCCGAGCCCAGAAGTTTTTAATCATCAAAAGATTTTCAGTAAGGGCCAGGCCTGGTGGCTCATGCTGTAATACTTGCACTCTGGGAGGCCGAGGCGGATGGATTGCTTGAGCTTACAAGTTCGAGACCAGCCTGAAGGAGAGCAAGATCCTGCCTCTAAAAGTAGCCAGGTGTTGTGGCAGGCACCTGTAGTCCCAGCTACTTGGAAGGCTGAGGCAAAAGAATCACTTGAGGCCAAGAGTTTGAGGTTGCTGTGAGCTATGACACCACAGCGCTCTACCAGAGGCAACAAAGTGAGACTCAAAAAAAAAAAAGATTTTCACTGACTTCCAGATGACATTCAGCCCAATACAAGGTAGCCTGACCCAGGCTACCTGAACTTTTTGGCTTGATTCTTACCCACTTGAACAGCCCAGAGGTCTCAGAAAGGCAGGAATTTTGCATATGAATCCAGCATCACACTGGAACAATCCAAGGTAGTGGCAAGGAAGAACTTGCTTGGGCCATGCAGCCAGACTGCCCAGGTTCAAACACCAGCTCTGTCAGACTGTGTGATCTCAGGAAACTGACGTGGCCTCTCTGTGTCTTTCACTTGTAAAATGAGAAGCATACGAATACCTGCAGCTTTTGAGTTAATACATAAGGAAGCTTTACACAGGGCTTGCAAATGTATAAAAATTAGCAAGTTATTGTTACTATTATTGTTGCATTAATCCAATAACTATGCTGAAAATACAATTCTTTCTGTCATAATTTTTTTTTTGGTAGAGGAAGAGTCTCACTTTATTGCCCTCAGTAGAGTGCCATGGCATCACACAGCTCACAGCAACCTCCAACTCCTGGGCTTGGGCGAGATTCTCTTGCCTCAGCCTCCCGAGTAGCTGGGACTACAGGCGCCCGCCACAATGCCTGGCTATTTTTCTGTTTTGCAGTTCGGCCGAGGCTGGGTTTGAACCCGCCACCTTCGGTATATGGGGCTGGCGCCCTACTCGATGAGCCACAGGCACCGCCCACTGTCATAATTTTTTTAAATACTATATTTGCATACCCATACACATAATTTTATATGAAAAGAGTGTTACAACAGGGACTTCTTAGCACATCTTTTTGCCTTTTTATCTTTCTGGTTGCTTTTTCCTACATCCTTTTCTCTAAGCTCTTATAACCTTATACATACACACATACATTATGGTTATTATTTATTTTCCAAAAGCAGAATTGTGCTACATCTACTGCTTAGCATCCCACTTTTCACAACAGGACAACGTGAAAATCTCCCCAAGTCACTGGGGACGTCACTCTGTCTCAATGACTGCAGAATCAAAGGTGGCCCCACCCCCCCACCCCGCACATCTCCCTAGTGTGAGACTAGAAGTACAGAATCTTTCAAAAAAACAAAATATAGTGACAACACAAAACCACAGTTTCTTGTTTGGCAAGCAGAGCTCCAATGAGAAGGAAAACTTTGGTCTCCTTCCTCCAAAAAGCAGAAGCACAGCAAGCATTCTGAGTGCTTTCTGTCCACAATCTGTTCCTCAGAGACCCCAGCAGAATCAGGGCAGACCCCCCCACCCATGTGCCTAAGAGTGGCAGGTCTCTGTCCTCAGCCAAGGGGAGCCTTCCAGAAAGCTGCTGACCGACCCCCAGCCAAGGGTCTCTCTGCCCAACCATCCAGACTCCCTCTCACTCCCCATCACAGCCCAGCTGGTCCACCCCACTAGGAGACACTGGCACCTGCCCCTGAGGTCCCTCCCTTTGCAGGCAGAAACTCTGAGCCGATCCAATCAAGAGGCAGGTGGGCCCATGGCTTACTCAGGCCTTGGGAGCCTTTGAGCTCCAAAGAGAGAATCCCATTTCTGCATATCCCACCCAAAAGCCACCACAGCATTCCAAGCACCCAATGTTCCTGGCACCGTTCTAAGACATTTAACCTCAGGTTCATCCAAGTTTCATGACATCTCTGTGACACAGGTGCTATATACTATGCTCATTATAAAGACTGTAAAGATAGGGAAACTGAGGCACAGAGTAAGTCAGTGACCTGTTCAGGATCACCTACAGTCAGTGTGGGAGAAAGCCAGGATCTCAACACCAGCGGCCAGGCTCCAGAGCCCCACTCAACCCCCACACCATGAGCAGACACGAAGCACAGAGAAGAAACCTGGCAGCTGCCAATTCCATTCTTCCACAGTTCTGCCCATTCTGCAGAAGAATGAACAGAAGTCACAAAGGGGAAGTAACAGGAGGAAGTTAAGGGGCACAGAGACCTGGGTTCAAATCCCAGTTCTGCCACCTTAAAAAATCATATACCAAGCCCTTACTTTATGAGCCAGAGGTAACCTGCAAAGTAGCTGGGGACATGAGTTTTGGGGTCAGGAAGCCTAAAATCCAATCTTCCCGATGCTGTCTACATGACCCAGGGCAGCTCACTTAAACACACTTTGCTTCCGTTTCCTCACCTATTAACGAAATAACAGTAGCGCCCCCGTCATAGAGAAAACTTAAGGAATTGTCACATGGAAAGTGCTTAGAATGTTAAATGATAAATAGTAATGATTGTCACCATTCTATTTCACCATGATGAACACAGCACAAGAGGAGGGCCAGGGCTTGTAAATATTGATATACAAGGTTCCAAGTCAAAAACCTGGGCACTGTCTCCCACAACTTCTGTGGTGTCCTCCAAGGCAGATCTAGCATCTCGACGAGAGGTATGTCCTTACCTTTCCATAATTCTTTAATATTAAACACATACAAAACACCAAACTCACAGGACCCTTTGGAGACAGAGCAGGGGATGCGATCCAGTTACTGAAGGAGATGGGAAAAGATAGGAAGATTCCAGAGCAGTGGTTCTCAACCTGTGGGTCTCAACCCACAGGAACTGTATTAAAGGGTCACTGCATTAGGAAGGTTGAGAACCACTGTTCTAGAGGAAACACAAAGCCCCGAGCCCGGAACCAAACAAAACCACTAGTTCCTGCGGCTGGAGTTTAGAGGGTCAAAAGGAAACTCACTCAGAGCTCCTATCTTCCTTTCACTGTTGCCTGGGACCATACTTCCTCCAGTAAGCCCTCCCTGATTACCCCTGGTCTCTGAATGCTAAAATACCATAATCCTAATCACCTGTGTTACTTGTTTAATTATCAAATAATAACAATAACCAGTATTTATATTCCTTAATACCTTTCACTGTTCTACATGCTTTACATCAATTTGTATCTCACTTATCCTTTTTAAAAAATCTGTACAATAGGATCTATTATCATCTCCCATTTTACAAATAAGGAAAAGTAAACCTCAAAAAGGTTAGGCCACTCACCCAAGGTCACAAGTACAAGGACTTAACCCTGAGCAGGCTGAGTCCAGAATCCAGCCTTGCACTTGGATTTTTTTTTTTTAATGCCCATTTTTGTCACCCCTGACTAGAGCAGTGGTTCTCAACCTGTGGGTCTCCTCTCCTCAAAGGCAGGAGCCAGACCGGGCTTCTCAGCATCCCGCACAATGCTCAGCCTATCACAAAGGCTTCCTTTCCACTGGCTGACAGCACCTTTAAACCAGGGACACAGGAAGGCCAGCGCTATCCCTTAAGGCCTACCTCTACCACAAGAAATTAAAAGCAAAGAGGGATTACCGTGCATTCTTCCAAGCCAGGAGGCAGCGGGGAAAATCCCTTAGCAAGTACAAAGGCTGGGAAGAGAGAGTGGGAAGACAGAAGAAAATCACAACCTGCAGGCTGCCAGCCTCACTGCCATGGAAAGCCTTGGTAATTAGCAGTTCCAGAAGCTCTAAGCCCCGGGTTTTCAAAACTAAGAGGCCTTCTTTGGGTTGTTTAGGGGCCACTGCTCACGGAGCAGGACGAGAGAGGACTCCTGTGGCTCACAAATGAAGTATGGCTGGTCAGGTTACACAATCAATCCGTTTCTGTCGCTGGCTTGGGGACACACAAAAGGACAAGGCAGAAAGGAAATCTGGATCCCCCTCCTTTTATTTTACAGGTAGAGAAACTGAGGTCAGGACAAGTGGCATGAATGAATAGTCTAAGACACATGTCAAAGACAGAACTAACTCATCTCAAAACTAACACATCAACACCAAAAAAACTTTGATGAGCTCAGCATATTAAAAGTGTCAGGAGACAATGTGGAAGTAGAAAAATCTTGTTTTTCTGTTCTTTAATCCTAAGAATGGTTGACTCCAATCAATTTCCATTATTCCAGCTTCCTCTAACTCAACACGTGGACGATTTAAAACCACAGCTATCTCAAACACAAACCGTATCTTTTCTGAAATAAACCGCACCATCTAGGGCAGAGGTGTAGGAGGAGAGAGGTATATTTCTTTCCTACTAATATAAAAATTGGTTTGTGTTTCCTGTTTCTCTTCCAGACTGGGTAGCAGGGAGTGGCTCAGAAGGAGAAGTGAGGAGTTCCGTAGAATTTGACATTGCTCAAAGATACCAGGGCTGTCTGCATCTTTAATTCAGAAACTGCCAGCTTCAAACTGAGCAGATGCCTTTTTTTTCCCCCCTGAAATGGTGAGAGAGGAAGAGATAGGAAAGAGAGCCAACCTTGCCTTATTCTTACAGGCCTTTCTAGAAGAGCACTTTGGCCAAATGGTTTTCAATGCCTCCACACAACCCCCTCCATCCCCCCCCAGTCCCCCTCCTTTCACAGGGAGAAGGGCTCCTAGGTTTTCTCCTTCCTTAGTTGGAATTCAGATCTCATGCAGCCTCAACTACATCCCTAAGTCACTGAGAGCCCCAGAGGATCCCCAGTCACCCCCTTTATCCCAGAAACTGGGAGCAGCAGAGCCTGGCTCTAAGGGTCTCTAAAAGAGCCACCTCCGCACCAGCTCTTCCAGAACCAGGATTAAAAGACTTCCTCGAGCAAGGAAGGGGAGTAAATGAGGTCCCAGCAGGAGGCATAGAGATTAAAGCCCCAGAGTCTCCTAACTTCCATCCAAGGCTCTATCTCTGTCCCACCCCCACCACCCTCTAGCCAGCTTTCTCACTTCCTAGGAGAGTAAGGAAGTAGCCCCTTTCTCTCTCACAGAAAGAAAATAAAAATACAGCATAAAATACGTGTTTAGAGTCTGCTAGGACTGCGCTAGTTCAAAGCCCAGTGTCCCCACTTAACCAACTGTGTGATCCTGGGCAAATTACTCAGCCTCTCTGGAGCTAAACTCTCCCAATCTAAAAAATGGGGGAAATTCGAGTCCCTACCTCAAGGGCCACTTGTGAAAGTTAAGCCTCTAACCAAAGACACATGTAAAGTACCTTGCACACAGCAAGCGCTCAGTTGTTATTTCACAAAGCCTGAGGCTGTGGTTTTGCAACTTGGAGACTGAGGGGGAGGGGAAGTTAGAGAGCCTGTACTGCCCAAGCGTGTGTTCGAAACCCACTCACCCCGAACTCCAGCAAAAATGTGTGCATCTCATCCCTCCTCTGGGCTTTGGGTTTTATCCTGCGCAACTCAACGTGGAGAGTCGCTAGGTTCTACGATTGCTAAAGTCTGTCCGAGATGAGTAGTCGCTGATACACCAGGCGGCGAAGTTGCTCCGGGGAAAAAGACGCAGGAGCGAAAGCTCCGGGAGTCTGGGTTCCAGAACCCCTGCCTCACGGATGTAACTAATTTTAAAACTATTTGAAAAAAAGGGAGAGGGAAGAAAAGACAAAAGGGCAGCGCGCGCCGTGGGGAGCAACAGAGTGCAGGAGACCCTCAGAGTGCAGGGTTACAGCTGGACCGCGGGCCTCCCAGAGAGGTGACAGCATAGCACTGGAGGAGCCAGGATTTCCTTCACTTCTCTGCGCGCCCAGCGGGGCGCCCCCAAGGCGACTCTAGACCCCCCGGGGAACCGCGGCCACAGATAGTGGGGCATCAGCTGGGCTAGCGGCGGAGCGAAGGGTGCCCCTGCGCTCCCCGGATGACACTCACCGACTGCAAGAAGCGCAAGGTGCCCACGTAGTCCCTCTCAGTGCCCAAGATCTCGTTGAGAACGCAGAGTCGGAGGCGCAGCTGGCGCTCCGATTCCCGGGCGGCCGCGCACTGGCCGGAGCTGGGCGCAGAGGCTCCGGGAGTCCGGGAGTCCGGATGGGCACCCTCCCCTGCCCGGTCGCCGCTAGGGTCGCTGCAGCCGCTGCTGCTGGGCACCTCCATTCTAGCGCAGCCGCGCGGCGCTGACTCCTTCCTCCGCTCGGAGGTCGCGCCGAACGGCGACTCAGGCGTCCAGGCGCCCCATCCCGGACGGGGCGCGCCGGCGGGCCGGGCTCAGCGGCAGGCCGGGCGCTTGGCGCGGCGGGCGGGACTGGGGGGCGGGTGGCCCGGGCCGGGGGCGGAGGCAGTGTGCGGAGGCTGGACCAGGGGCGGGAGGGGGCCGGCCCTCGGGGCTCCCAGACGGCTGGCCCGGCAGTCGCCACCGCCCCCGCCGCCAAGGGAGCGTCTGCCAAGTGCCACGCCGCTCTCGGCCGCAGAGGCACTCCGCGCGCGCACGGGGCCCCTGGAGACGGGCCGCGGCGCCCGGAGCCTACGTCGGAAGCTCGGCGCGGCCCGGGCGGGAACCCTCCGGAAGGGGCTCCGGGGCGCCGGGAGGTCCCCGAGTAGCGTGCCAGCCGTGTGGAGCGCACCGACTCCGCGCCCTGACTCGTGGCGCCCCCCACTCTCGCGGGCTGCGCCGCTCCCACCCCTACACACGCGACACTGCCGCGCGCAGACACACGCATGCAGGTCTGGCAGCCGGCTGCCGCTCTCGCCGGAGTAAACAGCAGGTCGGAAAAGCGGCGGAGCCGCTCAGGAGCATGCCCGCCCCGCCACGCGCGCCCCCGCCGGCCCCGGGAAGAAAGAGGGGCGGCCCCTGCCGGGCCCTGTGGGTGCCCTCGGGCACTGCTACGACCTTGGGAAGAAATAAGCTTGGCTCGGGCTTGCGCTCACTTTTCTCTTTTTCTTTCCTTCCTTTCTTTTTTGTTCTCAACTTCTTTGCCTCATGACCCTGCCCTTTCCACCTTTCCCAGAAGAAATTATTAATGCTCTCGAGTTATTAAGCAAATGGCAGGTGTCATGCCCCTGCTTCCCTTTCCTTCTACGGACACACTCGGCTTCTAGTCTAGGCTGCATGATGTGACCTTGGTAAAAATTTGAGCTGCTTGACAAATGTCCTTACCTGCCTCACGAAGGTATGGAGAGGTGAGAGAATTCTGGGGCCTGGAGTCAGCTGCTCAGGTTCGAGGCCCAGCTCCTCCCTTACTGAATGACCTTGGACTGCTTTCCTTACCTCTGTGTTTCTTTCATCAATACAATGACAATAAAAGTGGTATCTCATTCATAGGGTCCTGTGAAGGGTTTTGTGTTAATCCATGAGAAGTACTTAGAACAGTACCCAGCACCTATGAAGTTCTCGGTAAACATTATTATTGCATGTGTGAACTGCCATTTTGGCATAGTCCCACTGGCTAACCTACCCACATAATCCCTAACCCTCTCTTATTGACAGACCAGCAACTCTGTTTTCTCTGCAGTGGATTAGTTGATTCATACAATCTCCTCATTTAAACTGTAATCATTTGGGGGGCAGGAATATTACTCTTATTTAATTTCTGTTCCAAAGTCCTAGGACTGTTCTCCCATTGGCCTCTGAGTAAATACCCCCAAGTGCCTAAGGACATGGGGTGAGAATGGGGTGGCTTCCGCCCTCTCAGAACTCTGTTTCTTTGGGATCGTGGACACAGTGGCATTTGATCTGTTCCTTCATGGGTAACTAAGTTCTCCTGGGCAGAAAGAAAAGGGTGTGAGGTAAGTGAGCCTATCAGGTTTAGATAGTGGAGTCACTTGCACCCAAAAAGCAGCTATCTTTTTGTTCTGGGTTTCGGACAAAATAGTAACAGTCTCTGGAGTAGCTCTGCATGTGACTTTAGACCAGTCACAACACCTCTCTGAGCTGAGCCTTAGTTGTCTGGTCTTTATTTTAATCCTTTCCACCACAAGTACAGAACATAGTGGGAGCAACATACATAGGCCATGCAGAGAAACAGGCCTATATTTGTATCCCAGTTTCAGATGTAACAGGCTGGATGACTTTGGCCAAGACAGTTCATCTCCCAGGGCCTTGGTTGTCTAATCTGTAAAATGGGAGTCTTTGTGAGAGCAAAATGCACATAATGCAGTTTCTCTAAGGACTATTGACATGTGGGATCAGATAATTCTTTGCTGTGGGAAAACCTGGTGCATTGCAGGAGATTTAGCAGTATCCCATACCTACTAGATGCCAGTAACACTCCCTCCCTAATTGTGAGAAACAAAGATGTCTGCCAACACTGCCAACATCCCCTAGGTGACAGAATCAGCCCCATTGAAAGCCACTGATACAAGACAGCTGGCACACAGTAGGTGCTCAACAAATGCTATTTTCTCTTTCTCAGCCCTTGGCCAAGAAAGATTAGCTTTAATCTTTAATCTTAATTTTACACTCAAATCCCATGCTTCACCAAAGAATTGGCCCTGCCTTGAAAGCATTTCCACATTTGTAATGGAAACTGGCCCACTCCCATGTCTTAGACCTGTTACTCTCTCAGATTCCTTTGGAATATTTCTCCCCATCCATCCCCATCCACAGTGATAATAATGGCACCGAAAAATGATACAGCTTTAAATGGGGTACTTCAGCTCTTTATGCTTATCTGTGAACCAAGGATCCACATCATAGGGTTCCTGACTAAATGCATAGAAGGTACTTAGAAGAAGGTAGATAGTAAGTGCTCAGTGAATGAAAGCCTTCATTTATTCATCTCATGAACTGAATACTGCATTAGGTTCCATCTGGCTATAAGGAGGAGAAAAAATGGACTTAAAACGTGAAGACATTATTTACTGAGCAGGAGGCCCAGAGGAGGTTGTTTCCTAAAGCTGGCTCAGGACTTGATATCATTGTGGCAATCTTCACCATGGTGGCTTTTTCTCCCAAGGTTTTGGGCCTCAGAATGACAAAATGGCTGCTGAAACAGAAACATCACCTCCACACAACTTGAAAGCCGGGAAGAAAAGGACAAAAAGGATTCTTTTTCCTCCTTGCCTTTTCTTTCCTGGGGAAAAAACTTAAGCCCCCAGCAGATCAGAGCTGGGTCAGATGACCACCCTTGAAGAGTGCCTGACAAGGATTGCCACCATCAGACTGGGTGCACTGGCTCATGCCTATAATCCTAACATTCTTGGAGGCCAAGGTGAGTGGATCCCTGGAGGTCAGAAGTTGAGACCAGTCTGAATAAGACTGAGACCTAGTCTCTCCCAAAGACAGAAAAAGTTAGCTGAACCTGGTAGCTAGCATGTGCCAGCAACCAGGTGGGCAGGAGGATCACTAGAGCTCAAGAATCGCAGTGAGCTATGATGAGGCCACTGCATTCCACCTGGGGTAACAGAGCAAGACACTTGTCTAAAAGAAAAAAAAAGTGCCACCATCAACTCAAAACATCCTGCTTCATCCCCTGGCACATGGCTGCCTGGACAACTTAGGGTTCTATGGTGAAGAGAGAAGGGGAGCTAATGTGGGTAGGCATCTAAAAGTGTCTGCCATGTGCACCTACTGTGTGCAGGGTGCTGAGTGAGGTGCTGAGGCTGCTGAAGTGAAGAAACAAATAAGTCTCAGGCCCTTGTGGAGCCACATTTTCCAGCAAAGGGGATAGAGGATGAATTCAGCAAAGACAGGCAGCCAATTCCTTCCTTCATTCACTCAACAAGTGTGTCCCAAGGGCGTACTACTATGCTCCAGGCTGGAATACAGCATGGACAGATGAGGGCCCTGCCCCCCTGGCATATCCAGTCCAAAGCAGGGGGAGAATGACCATCATCAAATAAGCAATAAATAAACAAGATCCATTCAGCTTCTCTAAAGCCCGCAAGGGATGAGCCTGCGAAACCAGAGTTGGTTGGTGGCACCTCGGGGACTCTGCCTCAGGTCACTGCCCACCCCAGGTCTCGTGACTCAGATGGGACACACTCAGACTAGCAGGATCAGTGGGGACTCCCTTGGCTCAGGGCCTGGCTGCCTCCCAGCTCATCCTGGCACAGGCTGACTCACTGAACATGACTAAGCAATCATGACCTGGGGGAGATTTTCTTTTCCTATCCCCATGTCAACCTTGACCTCTCCTCCCTTCTTCAGCATCAAGCCCACCCATTCTCTATCTAGTAGGGGTATCTAGCCGGAACCCTTAGGTCCCATGCACATGTCTCAGAGCAGGGCCTAAAACAATACATAGCTGGGTAAATTTGCCAAAAGGACATGGAGAATAAAAAAATCTTTCAGTTCGGGGGAGGGAAAAAAACGATAATGATAGGGAAATTCTCTTCTGCAGGGACAATTTTAGAGTTCCCATTGCCTTGTACGTTGCAAATACTGGGAAATACCATTTCGTTCCTGTTGCATAAGTTTCACAGCTGCGGGGGAGAAGATTCTGCTGCTTGGAAACATCAGAGTTTCTTATTCCCTGACAAGACCCTATCAGGGTGTACGAGCTCAGGATTTGAAGGCCCCACCTCTCAAACTCTGTTTAAAGGAGAAACTAACTGAGATAAAGCAAAGAAAAATAGGGTGAGGGCAGTGCCTGTGGCTCAGTGGATAGGGCACTGGCCCCATATACTGAGCCTGGCCCAGGCCAAACTGCAACAACAACAAAATAGCCAGGCATTGTGGCAGGTGCCTATAGTTCTAGCTACTTGGGAGGCTGAGGCAAGAGAATCGCTTAAACCCAAGAGTTTGAAGTTGCTGTGAGCTGTGACACCACAGCACTCTATCCAGGGCAACAGCTTGAGACTCTGTCTCAAAAAAAAAAAAGAAAGAAAGAAAGAAAAATAGGGTGTTTTCTTTTTCCATTCCAAGTTGAATGAGCCTGGTGAGAAGTGAGTTGCTAGACTGCCCAGGAGTGCCATCATTTCCCAAATGCAAATGAGTTCTCAGTAAGTCAGGCCTGCAGCCCAGAGTCAGGCTGTTCCCCATTCTGAGTACCAAGAACAACTTTCTGAGAAGAGTAGAGAAGCTGCTCCACACTAGGGATCAGATAGAACAGCTGGACAACCAAACCCAATACTAGACACATGAGCTAGGGTTCATTTCTTCAAACCAAAATAGAATTCTCTTCCTAATAGTCTTAGTTGAGCCACCCGTGACTGCCCAAGTCAAATCTCCAAAAGAAGCCTTGCATGGGAATAGATTCCTCCAGAGGGCCTTAGTTCAAGGTCTGATTCCCGCATAATAGATGCCAGATTAAGCTCCAGAACTTTGGCAAATCATGTTTGTGCCAGAAAGCATTAGAAACACCACTTGGAAGAAGTAAAGAGAGAAATGCCTACGACCCTCGATTCTAATCTCTGCCACTGACATGTAGGCTTTCTTTTCCAGCCTTAGGACACTATTGTAGCTCTAGAGACCAAATGACCAAGTTCAAATCCCAGCCCTATCACTTCCTAATTGTGTGATTCTGTGTAAGTGACTAAACCTCTCTAGGTTTCAGTGTCTCTATCTGTAAAACTGGTAAGAGTTCCTACCTCACAGGGTTGTTGAGCAGATTAACATACTTAACAGATCCAAAGGGCTTAGAATGCTGCCTGACCCTCAGTTGAGTGTTAGCCATTACAACTGGATGAGGCCAGGATATCTGGGGGGGTGGCAGCCATCTTGAGGCCAAGAGGGAGGACTTTGCTGACCAACTGAAAATGTAAAATGGCAGATGGAAAAGGCCTGGATCTTTGCTGTCACTGAGCTCCTGGGTTAACCAGCCATGGAACCACCCTGCCTCCTAACTCCTTGTATTAAAATATAATAAAATTTATCCATAACATCACGGTTTTTCACCATGTGGCCACCCTATCCTCTCAAATATGCCTTACCATCTTGCTACTTCTCTTTTTTTTCCTTTTTTTTTTTTTGTAGAGACAGAGTCTCACTTTATCGCCCTCGGTAGAGTGCCGTGGCATCACACAGCTCACAGCAACCTCCAACTCCTGGGCTTAGGCGATTCTCTTGCCTCAGCCTCCTGAGTAGCTGGGACTACAG
>CAUYON010146055.1:0-16885 GCA_963573935.1 Arctocebus calabarensis
TTATCAAGTAAATGCCATGAAGGATATATGTAAAATTTTTATAAAAATATTTATTAATTTTTATTAATAAGGCCCTGTTATTTCAACAATTTAAATAATTTTGATTCAATAAAATTATTAAAAAAAAAAAAAAAAAAAAACCACATGGGATACTTCCTCATGCCCATTATAACAAAATAAAAGTACACAGAAAGTGTCAGTGAGGATGTGAAAAATTTAATCTCTTCTAAACTGTTGGTGGAAGTATGAAATTGTACACTAAAAAATGTGATGTTGGTTCCTTAAAAAATTGAAAATAAAATTTCTATATAATCCAATAGTTTCACTGCTGGGCATATACCCAGAATAATTCAAAGTAGGGTCTGGAAGAGATTTTTGTACACCCGTGTCAATAGCAGCATCATTAACGGTAGCTAGGGTGTGGGTGGATGCAATCCAAGTGTCAATCAATGGACAAACGGATAAACAAAATGTTGTCTATACATAAATGAAATATTATTCAGTCTTAAAAATAAAGGATCTTCTGACATATGCTACAAAATGGATGAGGACATTGTACTAAGTGAAATAAGGAAATAAGGAAGCCCCTAAAAGATAAGTACTATATGTATGATCCCACTTATACCAGACACTTAAAGTAATCAAAACCATAGAGACAGAAAGTTGAATCATTATTGCCAGTGGCTGGAAAGAATGCAGAGTTATTGTTCAATGGTTATAAATTTTCAGTGTTATAAAAGTGAACAGTGTTACAATGACAGATGTTGGTGATGGTTACATAATATTTTGAATGTATTTAATGCCATTGAACTGTATACTCTAAAATGAGATGGTAAATTGTATGTTACGTGTATTTTACCATAATAAAAAAATTGGAAAAAATGCTGCAATAAAATCAGGCTGAAAAAACACAATTAAAATTATCACTTAGTGTCCCAAGACAAAAACAAAGCAAGCATGTACTGGATATCAATAATCAAATACTTGATATGTAACTATTACAGCATGCAAATCACTCTCACCTACATTATGTTTCTTAACTCTCATGAACAGTCCTAGTGAACCGTGAAGCAAATCAATAAGGGAAACAGAAATATTTAGCTAAAAATTAATTTTCATTTAGTGGAAAAACTAAACTAAAACACATCTCTTAATTTGAAAAACTATTGTTCATTTCATTTTCCTGTTTTTATATTTCATTTTAATTTAAGTAATGTAAGAGCAGAAAAGAAAAAAGCTATTGTTATTTAAAACTTAGGCTAACGTTTTATAAGAAATTAAAATTTATGAGACCATTCATTTTATTATTTATATCTAAAAAATAATTTTTGAGAAAATTTTAAAAAACAATTTTTATTTTCTTGGAGACAAAATCTCATCACAGCTCACAGCAACCTCCAACTCCTGGGATCAACAGATTCTCTTGCCCCAGCCTCCCAAGTATCTGGGACTACAGGTGCCCGCCACAACTCCTGGCTATTTTTGTTGTTGTTGTTGTGGTCATTTTTGTTTGGCAGGCCCAGGCCACGTCTGAACCCACCAGCCCCAGTGTATGTGACTGGCGCCCTAGCCACTGAGCTATAGGCACCAATCCTAGAAAACAATTTTGAAAGAAACCAAGTCTTTCCTAATTCCTTCCAGGGTCATAAATTGATGAAAATATTTTGGGTGTAGTATGGAGTTTTATTTTTACTACTTCTTTCTTTGGTTGTATTGCTGACTGTCAGAAACTGATACTGATTATGAGCTCTTGTGGAAAACAATTTAAATTACATTTAATAAGCTAAATGACAGAGCTGTTTCTCATGAATTGAGAATCTGTCTCCATAACACTGCTACATTTTTATTAGCATTAACGGAGCCTTAAATAATGGTTTTGCATTATTATGCATTGTTATGTTCTAATGTATCGTCTGCACAAAATAAATGGTGTTATTTATTGTTGTGAGGATTGCTGGCTCAAAGCAAACAAAAAAAGTAATTTTAATTAATTTAGCCATCAACAATGTGGTAGGTTCCTGTCTAGTTCAAGGCATTCCTAATTTTTATGACAGGCACTGTAGGCAGGAGTCTAAAAGCTGCATAGAAATGACACTCAGGGCCAAGTTCAGACCCCACAATCGGGCAGTGGTCCCCTGTGCTCCCACCCTTGAAAATTGTATTCCGTGTGTCTTGTCTCTTTATCTCTCGCCAGTTGCCGCCAGATTCACAGGTCTTGCCCTCGGGGTGGGACCTCGACCAGACATGACAGAGAAAAAAGCTCGGTCTCTACCTATCCTCAAAGAACTTTAACTCCAGTTTGGAAGGTGTCTTATAAACAGATGGCTATAAGAAAAGGCACAGCATAAGAAGGGTATTTAAGGTCTGAATAGTTGAGAACTCAGAGGAATGAGAAACACTAGTCAGTCACAAACTTTGACTCCGCCTGAGGGTGTGCTGCAGAATATACTAGAATTTGATCTTTGCCAAATAGGTGACAGCAAAATTTATCTACCTATAACCGAAGCACAATGTATTGGGCCCTCTTGTACTAAGTTATTTAAAGCTCAAGTTTCAGCTACTGTTCAAACTCAGAAAAGAACAATAATATCAATAAAGCTACCTTATACATGCCTCAATAATGGATCCAGGATAAAAGCAGTATATCATATAATACTGTTCTACCTTTTCTCCTTGTAATTAGTACACTCAGGAAGCTGTAGCTAGTTTTCAGAATAATTTATTTATTTTGTAAGAGAAATAGAAGAAAGTAAAGTGGAGAAAAAGTGTCTAATAAAAATTGCTTAAGTGGAGAAAATTGTCTAGAAAGAAATTGTCTAATTGTCTGATTAATCAGTTAAGCCTGTTTGATACGCAATTAAAAAAACATCTATCTGTTGATATGAGTATGTTACTTAATCTCATTTGATGGTGAGTGGAGGAGTTTCAAAGAATTATACTTGGCTTTCTACCCTATAGAAGTCAAACCTCACTGGCTAAGAAACTGACAGAAGCATATGCAAACTTTTAAGTCTACACTTTCCAATTTGCAATTAGGATTAGCAACAAAAAAATAGACCACCAGATGAATCTATCAAATAAGTAGCTCCATTCTGAGCCAAACCTGGACTAAGGCTTCATTTCTTCTTTGGTTCTTGCATGTCTCCATTTGAATAAGGGAACTATGTTAATGTTTCACATGCTCAATATAAATGTTAGCTTGGATCTTGTGTTCAAGATTCCTCAAAACTTGGAAGAATACCTTTTCTCAGTGTACGATTACCTAAGCAAGTCTTGTAGATTCCCTAAGTAAAGGAGTGGAGAATTATCACCTTGTTTACATCTTCTGATGTTATAGAATCTATTTTGCAGTTGACCTAACCTCTTCCTCTGACAGTGGCATCCAGATTGGAAAACTGGTTCAGTTCTAAAAACTGATAGCAGAATTATAAATATTAGAGTGGTTGACCATATATTTTCTCCTTAAGGATGCTATGTCTTTTTAAATTTCCCCATCGTTTTCTGTGATTTAGGCTCCCTGGCTATCTCTCTGACCTTGATTCAAATTACAATTGCTACTATCTTGCTTCCAATAGTAATTTACTACGAGTTGGCTTCTATAATTTTGGAATTTTTTTACAAATACAATTTTTTAAAAGTGACTCTGATTTATTATACTCATAATAGAAAATATTATTTGCTATCTCAGATGGTGAATGGGGGAGTTTCAAAGAATTATATTAGAAACCAGTTAGTGGCAGATATTGGAAAGGAAAGATATGTTATCTCACCATCCACATTTCATAAAGTAAGAGAGAACTCTAGCTGTTAAAAAGGAAAGGTTGGCCATTACTTCAAAAGAGAGTCAACATTTCGAGTGTAAACCTAACTAGAGCCCTAATCGTGGAACATCGAAATACTCCAGATTGAAAGATTAGCCCTTTCTCAAGCTCTGCTGTTCTTACTATTAAATTGTATGTCTGCTCCTCAGCTTTATTTGACCTATGGCTGCATGAAATGAATCTTTGTATATCTTGCCTAACATATTTCCTAGTTTTTTCATTTAGCCTTTAGCTGATAATCACTCTCAGGTTTTCATTACCTTTGCCCAAAACATAAATTTCCCGCACAACAGCCTTACAATTTTATTATCCTTATAATTATTACATAGAGAGCAATTGTCTGATATAATTCATGTAACAAAATTTAAACAATTGCACTACTATCTGTGCCAGTATTTATCTGTGTTCCATTACTACCAGTGATGGACTTCCTGTTGTTATATGGCCAATGTGTGACCCAGCTAGAAAATTCCAATTCATATTTTACTGTTTCTAACATATCTTGTATTAACTACTAGATGTAAGATTCCCCAGGAAAAAGAACCTAAGAAGAGTAACACATGAGAAATTTATTAGAGAATGTTTTTCTGTGAGATAAGAAGACATAGTGAGGGGATAATTTGGAATGTGATATAACCTCAGAGAAGGTCTCGAAAAGCTGGAGTGGTCCTTAAGTGTTATGAGTCAATGAAGTTGAACATTGATGCCAGTGCCATCGACCAATCTTTGAATGTAGGCTGCTATTGGTAAGGGGCTCGGCCATACCCAGGGTAGCTATCTGTAACCAAAGCACTTTCCATAAAGAGCTGTCAGTTAGATATATGCCAACAACTAGAGAAATAAATTCTAAATGATTTAATCTCTAAAGGATATATATGTATGGCTGGCACATCATAATGTCCACTATGACATGCCACCAAGTTTTTGCACAGTTGACCCTTGAACAACATAGGTTTGAACTGCAGAATTTACTTATGCATGGAGTTTTTTTCAATAAATATATTGAAAAATTGTTTGGAGATTTATGACAATTTAAAAACTGATAGCCTACAAATGTATAAAAAGTTAAAGATAAATCATGAGTACAGAAAATAAATGTAGATATTGATCTACTTTATCATTTGCTACAATAATAGCTATACAAATCTGTTATAAAAAGTTAAAATTTAACAAAATTCATGCACAAAACACCCACAGACTGTACCTGACACCATTTGAAGTTGAGAGCAAATAAGCGAGTGTAACGATTCAATACTAAATCATAATTATGTAAAATGATGCTACATACTGTGCTATTGTGGTAATTTTGTAGTCATATCCTATTGATATTTTGTGAGTTCAAGTGTTAGAAGTATCTGCCTAAAATGTTGTGTGATGCTACTCACCTCTTGGGAGAGTAGTTCATCTCTCTAGTAAATGGTGCTATCATAGTAGAATGTGATCTCTCCCGGTCCTCACGTATTTTTTATCAGGATTGACTAACACCATTGGACCCACATGAAGTCTCCATGCTAGTGATGCTAAAAGTTCTTTCAAAGAACACAAAAGTCAACACATTAAAAGAAAAAGTTGAATTGCTTGATATGCACCATGGATTGAGGTCTTCAGTTGCAGTGGCCCACCATTTTTGACTGATGATTTATCATGACATAAATTCATAACATCAGTAAATGTAGTACAATAAATATCAATTTATTATTTATTATCTATATTATCTATATTTATCAATTAATAAATATATTATCTCTACCTTATGGTTTCTTTAATAATATTTTGTTTTCTCTAGTTTTCTATACTATAAGGATATAGTACACAAATATGTATTAGCTGATTGTTATATGTTAGTAGCAAGTTTTCTGATAAAGAATGACCTATTAGTAGTTACATTTGGGAGGAGTCAAATGTTATACACATCCTGACTCTGTATTTTTTAAAGAACAACTTCACTATAATGGTGCAACACTCTCAAGTATCCCATTACTTTGATTACTTCTGGTTCCTGTGGTTACTGAAACACAATGTTTCCTTTAGGTAGAATGGTTGTCTGTTCTTTGCTGTTAAAGACCAACTCATCTCACTCAATTGGTGTAAAAAATAAAGGAGATGAGTTAAAGATCAGCAGCATAAAGTTCGTACTTTGAATCTCAAATTTACAGGACCTCTGACAGATGAGATTATTTATGCAAAAACCGATGAATGTCTCTGCTTTTTATTTATCATTTACATTTTAAATTACAATTTCAATTTTATAGTGTATAAAATTACTTGATGTTTGCCTGCATTTATCTTAGCCATGTGAATAAATCTAGTCAATAGAAAATGCACCTAATTGATGAGTGCTACTTCTGGACATAACCTGTAGAAAAAGCCACACATCTTACTTTTCCCTGTTCTTTCTCCTTGAAAGCCCTGAATTAAATACAGTGTAGTAACAAGATTAGAAGAGTTTGAATTTTTAAATCACTACTTGATGCAAAGTTATCTTTAGGTCAAGAAGGGCTAATGTGGACATTATGTAAATAGGAAATGTTTCCATTTTCTTAAGGGTCTAACACATTATTTTACCATTAATCTGCTAGTGCTACCTTGATTAATACAGATAATATTTAAGATTTTATGTATGTTGAGTATTTTTAACTATGTTTTCTTAAATATATGTGTTTCTGTTACTGTGTATAGCTCTACCTTATATTTACTTTATTGTTCTTTAACATAACCAAAACATATTTATTTTATCTCTAAAAATTATTTTGCTTTCATCATTTTATTTATATTCATAATTATATTTTATCATAATTTTGTTACTTAAGTATTAATTACATGTAAATCCATCAATATTTTTTAAAAGTAATTTTCAGTTTGGGAATGAATCACAATTGATGAATGCTTCCTTGAATGTTAGCATACATAGGAGGCAATGATTAGTTATATTTGTAGTATGGGAAGGGTAAACATTTAAGAAATTCCTGGAAGGTAGAAAAAATATTATACCAGGTAGGTAAAGAAGAAATTGGGGTGTGTGTGTGGCAGTGAGAGTGACATGGGATAAGGACGTGCCAGTCCTTAGACTTTCTAAAAGCATGGACTTGAGTTATTATACACCATGTTCAGAGAACTGAGAACAGTACACAGTGACTAATGTTGACAGAGTGTAGTAGAGAGTTGAGAAAGAATGAAGTGATCTGCAAAGACTTTTACTTTAAAGCTTTAGAATTTGGATGCTAAGTATGGATTTAAAAGGTTTGTTTCCCTATTTTTTTCTCTTTTTTTCATTTAATTTTTTCCTTGTTAAAACATCTATTATAAAAAGACAAAACATAACAAGGGATGGCATGAAGGGAACTTTTATATGCTGTTGACAGAAATATGAATAAGTGTACATATCTAAGTGTAGTCTTAGAATGCTATATGAAAATTCCTCAAAAAACTAAAAGTATAACTACCATATGATTCCCCCTTCTGAGTATGTATCCACAGGATTGGAATACGTATATCAAAGAGATATCTGTGTTCCATGTTCCTTTCGGCATTATTTATAATAGCCAAAAGATACAATCAACTTAAATGTTCATCAATGTGTGAGTGGATAAAGAAAATGTGGCATATGTACACAATGGATAACTTAGTCTATTTTGAGCTGCTATAACATAATACTACAGACTGGATAATTACTAATAAACAAATTGAATGGCTCACAGTGCTGAAGGCTGGAAAGTCCAAGATCTATGGGCTGGGACCTGGCAAGGGCCTTCTTGTGTTTTTCTATGGCTCGAGGCAAAAAGAAAAGAGAAGGCAAGAGAGAGCGAGAGTGGCTCCCGATTGCCTTTTACCAGGAATCCACTTCTGTGATTGAGGCATCAATTAATTCATGAGGTCAGTGCTCACTGACCCAAACACCTTATTTGGTTCTCGCCTCCATATAGCCACAATGAGAATTGTTTCTGACACTTGCACTTTGCATGACACATTGAACCATAGCAATGAAATACTATTCAGTGTTCCTTTCTCTCCACATCTATGTCAGCATTTGTTTTGGGACTTTTTAATAAGAACCATTCTCACTGGAGTTAAATGATACTTATCATGGTTTTGAGTTGCATTTCCCTAATAATTAGATATGGTGATCCATTTTTCATGTTTTTTGTTGGCCATTAGAATATATTCATTTGAAAATTTTCTATTCATATCTTTGCCCATCTTTTAATGGGGCTGTTTGAATTTTTTCTTGCTGATTTGTTTGAATTCTTTGTAGATTCTGGCTATCAGCCCTTTATTGGATGAACAGCACATAAATATTTCCTTCCATTCTGTGGGTTGTCTATATTTAATCTATTGATTTAATCTATTGATTGTGTCTGTGGCTGTGCAGAAACATGTTAATTTGATCAGGCCCTATTAATTTTTTTTTTTTTTTTTTTTTTTTTTTGCTGTGATTGCTTTGGGGGTATTATTCATCAGTTCTATGTCTTGGCCAATATCTACAAGAGTTTTTCCTTCATTTTCTTCTGGAATTCCTATAGTCTGCAAATGGATGGCAGTGTGAATACAGAGAGAAAGGAACGCTTATAGAGTATTGTTGGGACTGCAAACTAGGAAAGTAGTATGGAGATACCACAAAGAACCAAAAGTGGACCTACATTTTATCCAGCAATCCTAATAATAGATATTTACCCAAAGGGGAAAAAAACGGACATTTTATTTTAAAGACATTCACACTAAAACATTTTTAACGAAACCATAATTCACAGTTGCAAAGACGTGGAAACAAGCCAAATGCCCAACAATACATGAGTGGATTAAAATGTATCCATGGCATACTACTCATCCATAAAAAAAAAATAGTGATCTCATATGTTTTATAACAACTTGGATGGAAGTATAGACCATTTTTCTCAGTGAAGCATGGCAAGAATGTGAAAACACTGCATGTACTCAAGACTAAATGAGAACTAGATCAACCCTCACGTGCACATACGTAAGCAAAACTCAATGGGAATTAAGGAGCTGGAGGGACAGGAAGTGTTGGGTTAATTCTCACCTAATTTTTACCTTGGACACGTTCTCAGTGAAGAGAACGTGTAACATGCATAGTTACAACTTTGGCTTAAGATATACAAAAACAAATTATGTAATCAAAACATGTGTACTCCAGTAATACTCTGAAATTAAAAAATAAAAAAACAACAGACTTTAAAAAGAAGGAAATGTTGTCTTTTATGGTAACATGAACCTGTAGGACATCATTATAGGTGGAATAAGCTGGTCACTGAAAGATAAATAATATGTGATCTCACTTATATCTGGAATTTAAAGCATTGACTCTTAGAAACAAGAGCAGAAGAAAGCCTGGAAGGTTTAGCGGTGATTGGCATGAAGAGGGGATAGTTAGGGTACAAGTTTCAGTTGGACAGGAGAAATAAATTTTTGAGATTCATTGTACAACATGACTATAGTTAATAACGTATATTTAAAGATTGCTAAGAAAGTAAAATTGAAATGTTTTTACCATTTACCGTTTACAAATGACATGTTTATTAGCTTAATTTAATCATTGTAAAATGAATACATAAGGGAACCATCACATTATATTCCTTAAATACTATGTACAATTATTATTTATGTAGCATCACTGACCTAGAAAAAAAAAGAGAGCGAGAAGGTTGATATAATAAGACCTGTATTACTGAGTGTGGTAGACAAATTGGTGGGAAAGAGCACACGGGCAGTATTTAATATTAATATTATTTAATAGACTCCATTAATCCAGATGAGGAATCATGACCATCTGAATGAGGGAAGAAACAAAACAACATATTTGAATATTTAGCTTTTAAATGTTTTTTACATCATCATAATGACCCTTACCCTTCTTGTTTTTTTTTTTTTATTTTTATTTTTGGAGGTGGAGGAAGGGGTACTTTTTCACACTAGTCACTTAAAGAATATTTTTCTATTCTTTGCAGAAAAACCTTGGAGACACTGTTCCTAGCTTTTAAAGTGCCATTTTTGTTGGGAGTGACCATATAATCTGTTGAGTTTTCACTATACTGAGGGTTATTGGAAGAGCTATTTATAGTTAAACTGAGACAATGAAGATAAACACTAACTGTTCTGAAAGATAGGCTACATACAAATTAAAAAATAAAAAATAGGATACAATAACAATATATTATCTCCAATTTCAATATCAGGTGTATCCAGATCAAGTAGAATGATATTGAAATATTTCCTCTTTTTTAAATTTTTTATAAGATTTCTGGAATTGCTTATTTTATAAAGTCATTGTGGTCTATGAGTTTAAGATAGTTTGAACTTTGTTATTTAATTTAATTCATTGCTTAATTACTGTTTTCCTATGAATGATTATACTGTGGTTAATATGTTAGCACAGCAGTATTCCCAGTTAGTTTTTTATTTGTTGGGAGGTTGGGCTTTGGGGGGGCAGAGTTAATACTTTGCATGAAGTATCTTATCTTATAACAGTGAAATTGTTTTCTCTTTTGTCTTGCGATTTTTTTTGAGGTGAAATTCAAGTTTTTGTGTGAATAGTACTATTATACCTATCTTGAGTGTCTTGCTTGTACTGTATTACATTATACCTTTGTTTAATTCTTAATAAACTGTTCACTTGTTAAAAAAAAAACAACTTAATTGTAAAGCAGAAACCAAAAAATTTCTAGAAGAAAGCATAGGGAAAACTTTTCTAGACATAAGGCAAGGAAAAGAATTTATGACAAAGACCCCCCAGAAGGCAAACACAGGAAGAACAAAAATAAATAAATGGAATTTAATTAGATTAAAAAATTTGCATAAAAATGGAATAATCAACCTACAGAATGGGAGAAACTGTAAATACTATTAAGAAGGGAGAAACCTAAAAAAAGACTAATATCCAGAATCTACGAAGAACACTAACAAATTAAAAAAAAAAACTAAACAACAAAAAAAACAAGCAACCCCATCCAAAAAATGGGCAAAAGACATGAACAGAATTTTTTCAAAAGAAGATAGACAAATGGCCAACAAACTAGAAAAAAAAGTTTAACATCACTAATCATCATGGATATGCAAATTAAAACCAATGAGATACCATCTTACCCCGTCAGAATGGTCATCATTAAAAAGTCAAAAAACCACAGATGCTGTCATAGATGTAGGAAAAAGGAAGACTTACACTCTGTTGATGGGACTGAAAACTAGTACAACCTCTATGAAAAACAGTATAAAGATTCTTCAAACAGCTAAAAGTCAATCTACCTTTTGAACTACCAATCTCACTACTGGGTACCTACCCAGTGAAAAAGAAATCATTTGATTTAAAAAAAAAATGCACTCAAATGTTTATTCATCATACAATTCCAATTGCAAAGTTATGGAATCAACCTAATTATCATCAATTCAGAAGTAAATAAAGAAAATGTGGTATATTGCTTAAGTGGAGCAAGATGGAGGACTGGAACCATCTCCTTTCTAGCACTTGCAGCAGGGCATGGGAAAGAGGATTCCAGTCACCTCTGGTTGAGGAAAGCTACACAGGGACAACACTCCAGAAGTACAATGAATCACTGGGGGACTCTAGGAGCCAGTGAGGGGGTCCAGAGCTGAGGAATTCCAGCACAGAAAGCAAGTGCCTGGGTAAGGGAGGAGCTGGCCAGCCAGCCTCCCATAGAGGACTGAGGACTGGAAGGGGCTCTCCTGTATTTTATTGATTTTCAATGGAGCTGCTCACTAGAGCTGCCTTGGAAGGCTTAAACAAGCAAATGGACTTGAACGCATCAAGCAGGTAGATTGAATCCCAGGTTGGGGAGGGGCAGTCTCCCATCAGCTGGGCTATTAACAAGGCACCGCCATGGTGGGAAAACCATGCAAGAGGAATGGTCTGCAGGGTCCTAGTGCATAGCCAGCACTGGGGCACCTGCTGAGCTCAGGGAACCATCCTTAGGGTGAGCTGAGCAGCCCCCCATACTTCCAGAAAGGCCACTTTGTTGTCATGGGGCACTGTTTGATGTGCCTCATAAGAAATCTGGCAAGAGCTTTAGGATTCTAATCCCGTAGGGACTGAATGCTGACAAAGCAACCAGATCCTGATTGAGGGCCAATAAATCAGGAAGACAGCACCAGGTCTCCATCAGAACTAGAGAGTGGTGTTAGATACCATTTTATATAGCAAAACAAGCCCGTGTATTCTTCTAACACCACAGTGCCACCTAGTGTCCAGGCTACACACACACGCACACACACAAATACATGCATATATATTTAAACACATATAGATACACATATATGTATATATATTTCTTTCATTTTTTTGTTCCTGTTATCAGTTTTTTCCTCAGTTTTTTTCTATTCTGTCTTTGTGGTTGTTTGTTTTGTTTTGTTAGTTTGGTTGTATTTTTATTTTATTTGTTCATTTTTACTTTCTTCAATAGCAAGGGCTCCTCCATTTTTGTTACGGTTTTTCAGCCCCTTTTAATCTTTCTTTTTTATTTCCCTCCTTTTATTGTCTTTTAGGAGAGACTTTTCTACTTTTCTCATCTTTCCCATGTAAATGTCTCATATGAGAGCTAAGATATCCCTTTTGTTTCTTTATCTTATATAAATGTATTTTTAATTTTCTTTGTCTATTTGTTTTTTTTCTTTTCTCTGAGGATGGGGGGGGGGTGTCATGGCATTTGTCTAGCCCAAGGAGACCATTAGTTCATGGTCTGGGGTGTACATCTAGCTTTAGCCTTCAGGAAAAAAAAAAGATTGGTAGGTCCCCACTGCAACATACTGCTGATTTCTTTTCTATATTTGTGGGAGGTGGGGTCTTGCTTTTGCCCACACTGGTAAAAACTTCTGACATTGACAGACCCACTTAGTCTGGCCACCCAAAATCCTAGAGCTGCACATGTGATCAAAACACCTGATGAATACCATCATTTCTCCTGTCACTCTCTTTCTATCTTTATCTCCTTTTCTCCAATACTTTTACCTCACACATTTTTCTTTAATTTTTTCTGGTTATCTTTTTCTTTTATTTCTCCCTTCTCACTCTTTACCCTTATCTTGTTTTTGGCCTTATACCAAAAAGCCACATCAATACCTAAGGTCTGAGACAAGGTAAATTAAAGCAAAGGAGGTAATGAGAAGGAAAAAGCAGTGGAACTAAGGGAACAAGGAGAAAACACTCCCATGAGGAAGAACCAACAAAAAAATTCTGGCAACATGGAAAAAAAAAAAAACAGCATCCCTTCACCAAGAGATCATGAGGTAGCTACCATAGAGGATTCCACCTATAGATTAATGGAAATGACTGAAAGGGCACTTAAAATATGTATGGCAAAAATAATAAAGAGAACTAATGAGAAAGTAGAAAAACAGAACTAAAAACTTGATGAAAGAGATGAATATAGAAAGGATATGGCAGAGCTTAAGGAATTTAAAGAGTCAATCAGTGAACTTAAAGATGTAGTAGGGGGGATGGAGGCAAGATGGCCAACTGGAGTCAGCTTTCCACAGAGGCTCCCATCCAGAAGGAGAGGTAAAGGACAGAAGTTTTAAAAGAAAGCCAATGGTTTGGAGCTGAGCCAAGAGAGAAGGTTGAAGAACACACATAAACCCTGCTGAGGTGATGTGACCCCAAGGATACAAACAAAAGGTATAAAATCCATCACCAATTGGACAGGAGTCTCCTCCCCCATGAGAATGGCCTGCAGTATACTCCATACAAATAAGTAAGCAGAGTTGAAATATTCTCCCATTTTATCCCACGGGAGAGATCTCTAAAAACTGGACCTCCTTCTCCTACTACGGTGCCATGGCACTCTCCCGCCAGGCATAAAACTGTATAAAACTATATATATCCTCTACCTGCAATTCTGAACTCCCCGCATTGCCCTCTACTCTCACCACCAGGTCTGGAAGCCTATCCCCCATGTAGTCCAGCTTCTTGGGCATTTTCTGGAGAGGCATGGATAGGACATGGGTTTTGCTGATCTATGCTAATTCTGCCACATAGGATAAGGAGAAGATGGTCAACTGAGAGGGAACCATACAGGAGAGGCAGTGCTCTGAGGCACAGAACAGCAGCCACAGCAGTGGGAACAATAGGGCTCACACCCCTGGGGATATTTTGGAAGGACACTCCCTATCTCTCTGGGCAACCAGAGGAAACCAGGCATCTTCTCTGGTGGCAGCCACTAGAGGAACAGATCTGGGATGGAAAGTCAGGCCCAGTGAGTAAAGGGTACGCCTGAGGCAGTACTGGCCTGGGCAGAGTGCAGGGACTAGCACACGTGCAGAGACAGCAGACTTCCAGGGTGGGGCTGACCCAGAGGACTGCTTCACTGAGCCTCAAACACACCAGCTCTCAGAGGATCATAGCTGAGACAAAGGCAGGCAGGCAGAAGCTGGAACTGACAGCTGAGTGTGAGCACTGACTGCAATTGTCCCAACACAAACTGCAGCCAAAACCTGGCAGCAGCACAGACAGGGCTGAGTTACAGTTTCTGTGAACTCAAATAGTGTCTGCCCCACAGGGGAACATAGTCAGGACAGAAACAAATTCTACGAAATTATTCTGTTCTGTCAGCAACATCATTCAGGGACGGGGCTGGAACTGAGCAAACCGGCTCGCCCTCCATTAAGCACCTGAAGTTGTCAGGCCTCACCTGACCCTGCTGGACAGTGGCAGAGGGGGGCATACTGGCTGAGGAGACATAGATCTCCCTGTGACTCAGGCAGGCATAAACCCCTGGAGCATCTGCTCATTGGAAGGAACTGGATCACAAGCTGCGGGATTGCCAGTGACTGGGTGTGACAGAGATGCAAGGTGGCGAAGGAGGCATCAACCTTCCCAGACAAATTTATTTGCTAGGTGGGTCCTTCTGACCTCACAGAGTACTGGAGTGAGTCATACTTGAGCTGCCAGTAAACACCAGCTATCTAGTTGCCAGAGACCCTTTGAAGTCTCCCACCTGAGACTGGTGCTGACTGGGACAATTGACTTGCACCTCTTCAACTGGGACAATCACCTGAGGACTATCCAAAGTGGTACCCTGGGTATGTGGTTGTGGGAAGGACTGATTTTCCTTTTCCAACAATTGCCTGGGTGTGGGGGTGACTTAATTGCTGGTATTTCTCCACAGCTGAGACTTCAACCCAGAGTTACTGATTCACTAGGGTAGGACAGAGACCAGCTGAAAACAAGACAGAGCCACTTAGCCCCACCACACCAAGCAAGTCCCCAGTTTCTCAGGGCGTAGCACTGTACAGGTTCTTGGCAAAGCTCTAGGGGAAAAGGTATAGACATCAGTCCCAGCTTTAAGGACCGGTTAACCACTACTCCAGTAGCCCTTCAACCCAACATCACCTTATCTGCTCTTCTAGCCAAACTGTATTAAAAGATCATGGGGATGAATCAGTGGAAAAACTCTGGTAACATGAATAACCAGAATAGATCAACCTCCCAAAGAAAAGATATAGCTGATACAACTGAAGATCCCATTCATAAGCAGATGGCTGACATATCAGAAATCAAATTCAGAATTTGGATTGCAAATAAGACTAATAGAATAGAGGTAAATTGGAATTAGAAATTCAAGGAGCATTTCAAAAGTTGCCTCAAGCATTCAACAAATTCAAAGACAAAATCACCAAAGATTTTGACACATTGAGACAAGAATTTGCAGCCCTCAAAGATCTGAGAAATAAAGTAGTATCCCTCAATAACAGAATGAAGCAAGGAGAAGAAAGGATTTCTGACATTGAAGACAAAGCTTTTGAATGCTCCCAAACTCTCAAAGATAAAGAGAAATGGAGAGCACAAATGGTTCATTCTCTCAGAGACCTCTGGGATAATTCAAAGAAAACTAATATTAACCTTATTGGAATGCCTGAAGGCAACAAAGTGGCTTCACAAGGCACAAAGGCTCTTCTTCACGAGATTTTGAAGCAGAACTTTCCAGACATGCGAAGAGATTCTGAAATTCAGATAGCAGATAGTTTCAGAAACCCAGAATGACTCAACCTGAATAAGACATCCGGCATGCATATCATAACTAACTTCACTAAAGTTAATACAAAGGAGAAAATTCTGAAAGCAGCCAGATGTAAGAAAACCATAACCTACAAGGGGAAGAATATTAGAATGACTGCAGATCTCACTGCTGAAACGTTTCAAGCTAGACGAGGGTGGTCATCAACTTTCAATCTCCTAAAACAAAATAAATTTCAACCCAGGATCTTGTATCCAGCTAAACTGAGTTTCATTTATGATGGAGAAATTAAATCCTTTAATGACATTCACATGTTGAAGAAATTCGCATAACTAAACCAGCTCTCCAGGACATTCTCAAACCTATCCTCCATAATGACCAGCACAATCCTCCACCACAAAAGTAAACTCACTTAGAAACTTTTGATCAAATTCCAACTTCCACAGTGACAAAAGTATTAAAAATGTCCACTGGACTTTCGAAAAACTCGATATCCAAAATCCTACCAGGCTTATCAATATTCTCCATTAATGTGAATGGCTTAAATTGTTCTCTAAAGAGGCACAGGCTGGCTGACTGGACACAAAAACTCAGGCCAGATATCTGCTGCATACAAGAATTTCATCTTACCTTACAAGATAAATATACACTCAGGGTGAAGGAATGGTCATCAATATTCCAGGAAAATGGAAAGCAGAAAAGAGCAGATGTTGCAATCTTATTCACAGATACAATAGGAGAATTAAACCAACAAAATTAAGGAAGGATGAGGATGATCACTTCATATTTGTTAAGGGTATTCATATTTATATTCATATCCTAATACTCAATAGGATGAGATTTCAATTATTAATATTTATGCACCCAACCAGAATGTGCCTCAATTTATAGGAGAAACTCTACAGACATGAACAATTTGATTTCCTCCATCTCCATAGTAGTCAGAGATTTTAACACTCCTTTGGCAGTGTTGGATAGATTCTCCAATAAGAAACTAAGCAATGAAATTTTGGATTTAAACTTAACCATTCAACATTTGGATTTAACAGACATCTACAGAACATTTCATCCTAACAAAATTGAATA
>CAUYON010146056.1:0-27937 GCA_963573935.1 Arctocebus calabarensis
CCCAAATCCCTTAATTCAAGCTAAACTCGCAGTTAACAGCTATAGAATGATATCTACACATTAATACTAGCTGAAGCACAAGTTGCTGGGTGACGTTTCGTTCCACT
This sequence comes from Arctocebus calabarensis, assembly GCA_963573935.1. Lineage (NCBI taxonomy): Eukaryota > Metazoa > Chordata > Mammalia > Primates > Lorisidae > Arctocebus > Arctocebus calabarensis. The sequence continues at coordinate 108 of CAUYON010146056.1, forward strand.
TTCCCAAGCACAAGACACAGGCAGAGTGCCAACATCCTGCTCATCTACTTCGGGTAGGTAGTTGGGGTTCTGGATTTGCTGCACAAGTTGCCACATGGGTCCTGACATCACATGGTAGATAGTCGGCCCCTGGAATCCTTTGAAAGTAGAAGCAGCAGCTACAGTGTAAGCACCCATATTTTCAAAGATGCCCACATGCATTTCTGGCAGGTCACAGCTCTCAACTATCTGGTCAAGACCATCATATGTTGGTCCCCATATGCTGGATGAATAATACTTCTCACCTGGTTTAGGGCTCTTTTGCAGAAGAGGCTTTACATGAGCATGATCATAAAGGATGCAGTTAAACGATCCATATACTCCACCATTAATGTAATACATAAAGGTTTGTTCACTGGACTCATCTTCATCATCAGAGCCTATCTGTTCCTTTAAAACAAATTTTTTTGGCAATGATATTAACTGCAAGTGTGAAAGCTGATGCAACATAATATCTGCCTGGTTCAGCTATGATTCTCACTGCAGAGTCTGATGGAAGTATTTGTCCAATTCTGGGTTGATTACGCCAGTGATCTCTTCAAATCTAAGCTTCTCATGCTCAGATTCAGGAAAGCCACCACCAACATCAAGCAGGTACATGCTGAAACCAACCTCAGCTCCCATGTCAAAGACACATCAGGTATCAGAGATTGCCTCCATGAAGGTCTCAGGAGAAGTACAGCCACTTCCTACATGGAAGCTGACACCAATATTTAGCTCTTTTACCCGTTCCCCAAAGAAGTCTGCTGGTTTTGAGGGTGGCACCAAATTTAACACTGAGTCAACAGACTGCTTTGGAATCATCGGTGGCAATCCTCAAAACGAACTTGGCCTTCGGATGTGCTCTGGCAACTTTCATCAACTCGACTTCACTGTCAAAAGTCATCATCTGGACCCCATTATTGGCAGCATACTTAATTTGAGACACTTGTTTACAAGGATTTGCATAGATAATCCCCTCTGGAGGCACCCTGAGACTTTGCACCAAATGTATTTCAGTCTTGCTAGCACAGTCAAATCCTGTCCCAAAAGCTGCGAGGGTCTTCACAATGGCTCTACTGTCATTACATTTGACTGCATAAAAGGGAGTGACATGAGGAAGAGCTTTTAGCCATCTTCGATGTTTCTTCAGAACATCTCTGAGGTCTGCTACATAGAAGGCATCCTTATCATCAGAAAAGGAAACTTCATTGATTTTTTGATCCAGAATGTCCTTGGCAGTAAAACCTACATCAAGCAAGTGGTAGTCAAACTCTTCATTACTAATGTTCATGGTTTCTTGATGTTTCTTTGAAAAACTAAGAGACGGAATTTAAAGAAATTCTTCCAGTTTCTCACAAAGGCAATTCTCCAGGTATTCTGAATCCCACTGCGTGTGTCCTCCAAACAACAGTGGCAAGGTTCTGGGAGCATCCGGACGCTGCAGGCCAGCCCCATGGAGAAGCCGGAAAGCTGGAAACACAGGAGCACTGGGGCCGCCCCCGCCGCACCCTGCAGTGCCTGGCTCCCGCCTGCAGGAGACGCTGGCCCGAGGCGGTGCCGGAGGCCAGGGCAGCGACTTCAGGGACTGACCTCCACATTTTCAATGTTAATAGAAAATGGGTTATGGAAAAGCTGTATGTCCTGTTCATGGAGATGAAGCTCTTTAAATCTAAATTGGAACTCCTTTTGCAACTTTTCCAGTGAATCCACATATGTTCTGTTTGGGAATGCAACCAATAGTTTTCCACTAACAAATTTTGCAGCCCGGCATGAGTCTGCTGCTAAACAGGACAGGCAGCGGAGGCAAAAACACCCCACGGGCCGGATAAATGTCCTAGGCGGCGGCATGTGGCCCACAGGCTATAGTTTGAGGACTCCTGCTCTAGACAGTAGAATTAGAACCAGTAGGTGGAAGCTTAGGGTAACAGGGAGGAGTTCAGTCCAAAGTAAATAAAATGTATTTCACAGTTAATATTTGGCTCTGTGGATGGGCTGTCTTGAAAGATGAGATTATTATTATTACAGGTGTAGAATAGATGCTGGTTGGCCATTTTTGGTTGCTGTTGAGTGGGGAATTTATTTATCAGAGAATTGTCCTGACCACTAAGGTCTGACTGGGATGATGGTATGCTAAGCCTGGGTGAACACTTGGGCACCCCCCCTCCCGGTGCACCCTGCCCAAACGAAGCAGGTAACATTGTTGGCAGGCCGATGGGGGGGTGGGGTGGGGCAGGCAGTGCAGAACGCTTGACCTTTGGATACACAACCAAAAGAATCAAACTCTTGCTATATTTGTCATGGTGTCAACTGTACTTTTAAAAATTCTAAACCAAAAAGTCATTTCCTGTCCTGCTTGCTCTAGCATGTCAGTAAAATGGGAGTGAAGGCAGAATGTTGACCAACAAGCTGGAAGTGAAACTGAACGGTGCTGCAAAGCTGCAGAAGTCATCCGTTAGGGTCACGGAGTGGGCATTTTTCTCTGCTTCTCAATCAGACAGCTCAACCAACCAAGGTTCCTGTTGTTGTTGTTGTTTCAATGTTTCAGAAAATAAAGGGGTCTAGTGAAGTAACTGTGCCCTAAAGAACTGCCTTCCATCCAGGGGCAGCAGTACGCTAAAAAATAGGGCAGGCTTGAGAAACAAGATTAAATTTGGGATCTTTCATTTCCTAGCCATTTGGCCTTTGGAAAAATCATTTGATTACTCTGAGTTTCAGCTTCTTCACCTGTAAAAATAATCAACCCACCAAGTTACTAAGAAGATCTAAAAGAAAAAAAGAAAGCACCTGGCACAGTCCCCTAAGTGACAGAGTAGTGATGATGAGAATGACATTAATAACACTCCCAGCAACCATGGAGCACGGACTCTGTTCTGCATGCTGGGGCAGGTAGGGAGACACTGCTGTGCTCTTTCATCAAAGCGTGTCCTTGTGACCCGAATCCCTCAGTGTGCTCCTTACCTTCCACATATTTCTAAGTGTTAACGTGTGATTATCTTCACCCCATAAATACCAATGGAAGTACTAGAGGCCTAGCATAGCTTCACCTCCGAAGTGGAAAATGTGAGCCCCCAGAGAGCCACATGCATTTATCTCTGCTCAGAGATTGAGGGAGAGAGAGGAGAGGAATTGACAAGGTGGGTGCTGCAGTTCTGACAGACACCTACTCAGCTGGTAGTCCTGCACAGGTGCACTGGGGAGACAGGAGTTAGGATCCCTCAATGTATGTTGGGGGAGCATCTTCTTGTGCCGGGTGTGATCCCAGCATTTAAATGTTTGTCTTTTTAGCATAACTGAAGAGAATTCTGTTACGGTGAAGAAAACATAGCGACCTCTTACAGGGCTGGAGGCTAACTCAGCTGCATTGGATTCGTTTTTCTGTTAGTGAGTTCAGACCCAGGTGTTCTGTATTGTACAGGTGACTCACAAGAGTAGGACTTTTGTTTAGCTGTCATCTGCTGCCATTAATAACCATACAAAATAAGATCTTACTTTAACTAACTTCCAACTCAGCTGTTTATGTTTTTTTTTCTTTCAGATATTGGTCGGGGCCAGATTTGAACCCACTACTCTGGCATATGGGGCCAGCGCCCTACTCCTTGAGCCATAGGCACTGCCCAGCTGTTTATGTTTTCGCTTTTTGCCTGCAAATATTTCAGTTTGTAAGTTTAAAACACAGGGACCCTTTAAAATAAAAACAACTTAAATACAATATACTGTTAACACATTTATATACTGAACTATTCCTTAATGGTCATTAGATATGCAGTCGATAGACAAACCTCCTCAATTATCATATGTGTGTGTGTGTGTGTGATTTTTAAAACAGTTTGTTTATTCGAATCAGGATCCAGATGAAGTCCCTGTGTTGCAATAGCTTGATATGACCTTTAGGACTCTTAAAATGTTTTTAATCAATAGTTTCCCACGGGACAGGTATTTTCTGCCTTAGTGGTTTGCAAACTTAGGGGCGGGTAAGGTCGATAGCTGCTGATAGTAGTTTCTGTACTCAGAGGTGGACCCAAGTCCCACAGAAGCCACTTGTGCAAAGCTGCTCAGTGTTCATACTACCCTCCCAGAAGCTCCCACTTCCTGGTCTTTTGGGTTTTAAAAATTTTAAATGAAAATATGATCTTTTGATATACTCTTTAAGTATCTATCTGCATGTCAGTCTGAAGGCCAAGTCAGCTGTAGAAATCTCCACTTCAGATCGCCACCCCAGAAGCTTTGGGTATTTGCTTTTCCTGGGCTATGCAGATAGAGCATTGTGTTTTTGACACTGTAAGAAAGAGTTTGCAGTTTAGCTTTGCTAGGAATAATCAAGACCTCATTGTGGAATGAGGAAGGAACATGCTGTGATGGAGAAGAGCCCACCCTGCCCCTGCCTGATGGCCTGGCTTTGTGCTTTCTGTTCTTCTCCACCTTGGGAGGAGGTAGGTAGGATGTAGGTCAGCAGTTCTCAACTTGTGGGTCACGACCCCTTTGGACTGTATTAAAGGTTCGAGGCATTAGGAAGGTTGAGAACCACGGGTAGGTGATAAGGCGGTGTTTGCTGGCTAAAAATAGCAACGTGAATATTTTGAGACAGGAGCTCGTGATCTCACCGGCTTCTGTGTGCAAACACCTGGGCTTGTGCAGGTGCCACAGGTGGTACTTAAGCTCCTGAGAGTCCAGTACACACCTCCCTGAGTGGACCCTTAGTGAGGCAGCGAATGTCCGGAAGGTGATGGTGTCCATCTGTGGGAAGATGCTGCTAACCAGGTACCTCCCACCACAGGAGTCCCATTACAGGTGGCCCCGTGCATATGCTGCTGCTTACTTTTGCTCTAAAGGCTACAGCATTCCATGCTGGCTCCTACCCTTCCACCCTTCTGTTTTGCAAATGTCTGTACTCTACAGTCCTTCTCGTTGCCCATTTTACACATGCCCCCCACCTCTGGCCCCTCTCTGCTTAGTCCCTGGTACACATGATTCCTCCATCAGAAGCACTTTCCACATCGTATTGTCACTTTGTTTGTAAGGCCGTCTCTGCTTTGAGCTGCTCGTGTCTGCCTTGCCCGGCAGCTTGGTCTCAGTGGTGGTTTGAAGGGTTCTGCCTTCAGCACGGGCCTTTGGTTATCTTGCGGGGGCGGTGGGAAGGAAGAGGCGTATTCTCGGGGAAATTTGTTTTCAGAAACATGAGACATGAAAAATAGTTTAATAGCAGTATAAAATGGCAGGTACAGAATATCAGAGGAGGCAGGCAGGACTCCCCAGCTTCCTCACTGTGCAAATTTCACCCCCTAATCCTGATCTCCATAGTCTTGTGTGTTTATCGAGCACTGTCCCATGCATTCTTTGATGTGATGAACAGGGCATCATCACCCCCTGTTTTGGCCCAGAAGGGTGGAAAGGTCACCCAGTTAGTAATAGCAGAACAGAGCTGGAGCCCTGTTTTCTAAGTCTGTTTCCATTCTAGTCTGTCAGCTGTCTCGGGATGGGAAGGAAAAGGGACTCACCCAGTCTAAAGATTAAGGATTTTAGACAATGCTGGCAATACTGAGCATCCTGTGCGGCCAGTGAATGGAAGGAGAAAGGGAGAACAAGCGTTGGCATTTACTATGGTCTAAGCCAGTGCAATCTGATGGAAATAGAAAGTAAGCCACAAACGGGGGCCGCATATGTAATTTTCGAATTTGTAATAGCCACATTAAAAAAGTAAAAAGGCTGGTGTGGTGGCTCACGCCTATAAACCTAGCACTCTGGGAGGCTGAGGCAGGTGGATTGCTTGAGCTCATGAGCTCCATGGAGACCAGCCTGACTCCATCTCTAAAAACTAGCCTGGCATTGTGGCAGACATTGTGATGGGCCACTGGGAGGCTGAGACAATAAATAGGTTCACTTGAGCCCAAGAATTTGAGGTTCTGTGAGCTATGACGTCATTGCGCTCTACTGTGGCAAGAAAGTGAGACTGTCTCAAAAAGAAAGAAAATAAAATAGAAGAGTAAAAAGAAACAGATGACATCAATTTTAATAATATACAGTTGACCCTTGAACAACCCAAGGATTAGGGTTGCTGAGCCCCCACATAGTTGAAAATCGCATATAATTTTGGACTCCCCAAACTTAATGCTGATAGCCTACTGCTGACCAGAAGCCTTACGGCTGACCTGAACAGTCTACTGACAAGTTTTATGTGTTGCATGTATTGTATGCTATGTTATTACAATGAAGTAAGCTAGAAAAAAGAAAATGCTATTAAGAAAATCATAAGGGAGAGGAAATGTATTTTGTATTCATTATGTGGAAGTGGATTGTTAGAAAGGTCTTCACCCTCATCATGTCCAGGTTGTATCGGCTAACGAGGGGGAGTAAGAGGGGGAGCTGTTCTTGCTGTCTCAGGGTGGCAGAGGCAGAAGAGGTGGGAAGGGGTGGGAGGGGAGGCAGGCAGCCTCAGTGTAAATTTTATAGAAAAAAATTAACAGATAAGTGGACCCACACAGTTCAAACTTATGTTGTTCAAGGGTCAGCTGCATTTTATTTAACCTAATATATTCAAAATCTTGCTGTAATCATTATAAAAATTGTTAAGGAGACTTTCTACTTTCCTTTTTCCATTTGCAGTCTTTAAATTCCTATGTATGCTTTTATACCTACATCTCAGTTTGAACTAATCATATAGTTCACATATGGCTAGTGGCTGCTGCATTGTGCATAGCAGACTTTTAAGCCTTTTACGTGCATTATTCAAAGTTAGTTACAGCTACCTAACTGGTGAGGAAATGAAGCCCAGAGAGGTTAAGTAATTTGCCTGGGGTCACAAAGCTGGATTCTGACCCAGGTCTATCTTGCCTCTTCCCATTGTGGCAGACTGCCAGCCCTCCAGGAAGGGGGCCCAGGCGCAAAGCAGGGGCAGCTAATTCCCAAACCATCATTTACTCCGAGGAAGTAGCTGACAGATCCCAGGGAGCCATTGCCTGAAAATGCATGTGCCAAAGTTAAGGAACATGGGACTCTAGGCAAGGAACCTCTTTCAAGGGACACTAGACCGTTAGCACCTCTCTCCTTTTGGAAGTTTGTGGCATTGAAGGTTTTATAATGCCTAGAAAAGCTCGGCACTGCCAGGTCCAGGTGGCTGCTGAATGCCTGTGTTTTCTGTCCCCTGTGTAAGGCTAGAGCCGTGGAGCAGGCCCTAACTTACTTACCTCTTTCAGGGAAGACTGTTCTATTTAATGGAGGAGAAACAGATTAGGAGTGCTATGTGCTTGCTCTGTGGGCAGCCAGCTTGGTTCTAAGTTTGTTTTTCTTGTTTTATTCACAAACATTATAACAGTAATCAAGATATACTTTTCAAATCCTGCATCCTGGCACACTGTTTGCTTTTCACACCCTCCATCCTGACACGTTACTATTTGCTTTTCACATCCTCCATCCTGACATGCTGTTAGCTTTACAATAGTCCCTTGCAATCCTCATCCATTTGCAAAGCACATTTTTAATATAATTACAACTTTAATATTGATGAAAAGTTTTTTTCTCTTATCATAAACATTTTGTCAATCTTTATAGTATGTGTCGTATGTTAATGACTTCATGGAATGTCGTGGAATTCTGTATTATAATTTGTATCCTATGGCTAGAGTTTTTTAGGTTATTTAAAAAAAATTCAAAGTCAGTTACAGCTACCTAACTGGTGAGGAAATGAAGCCCAGAGAGGTTAAGTAATTTGTATCCTATGGCTAGAGTTTTTTAGGTTGTTTAAAAAAATTCTCAATCTTCTGTGATTGCACCAATGTACATAATTATGATTCAATAAAATTATTAAAAAAAAAATTCTCAATCTTATATTTGATGATACAGCATGCAGATACAGGCTTATGTTTCTTTTCTATTTTTGAATTATATCTTTCTAATAAATACCCCAGCCTTTGAATTTCTTGGCTAGAGAGCTATAAACGTTTTTTAACTGTGTTGATCATTCTGACCTATTGCTTCTGTTCTCTTAGGGTCTTCCACTTTCCTAGCCAGGGGTGGTATGTGAGCACACTAGCGTTGCCACACATCACCACCTTTGGGTATGAAAATTTACTAAAATTTGCTAAATCTAACTGCAGCACAAATGTGTCAACCATTTGTGTGTACTTTCCCGTAAGCTTCTAAGAATACCATTTGTGTAACTGACCAGGGTGACAAGGTGGAGTCATATGTGGCAGTGGGATGCCTTCCCTCCGAGAAGGGTTGGTTAGGCAGTTTTTCTTTGCAGACGAGTGATGAAAAACAAACCCAAAGACCCACAGTCTTCAAGCTGGGCCATGATGCTTTGCTAAGTTCAGCCTTCACCCTCCACAGTGGGACAAAGTGTGCTAGAACTCTGTTTCAAACCCAACACAGCCTGAGGAAGAGGATGACGTATGGACCCCTTCCATACCTTCAACTGCGTGGGGGATCTGTCACGGGCTTTGAAGTCAGAGAGATGTGTGACTTGGGACAAATTATTTAATATCTCTTTGTCTCATTTCTTTATCTAAAATGGAATGACAGTAGTAGTGTCTCCCTATAATATTGTTGTGAGGATTAAATCTGTTAATACTTGCAAAGTCCTAAGAACATTCTCTGGTAGGTAATCAGTACTCTGTTGTAAATGTGGGTTTTTATCCTACTTCCAGAACCTTCTAGAGGCCTACTTTGGGCAAATTACCTACCTTTCTGGGCTTTCACTTCCTCATCTGTAAAATGGGATCATAGCACTTGCCTCACCCTGTAAGGTTTCGGGGGTTTATGTGCAAGGGTGCATAGAGAGGATTTTGCAAGGTGCCTCAGCCATCTCTGTAAATGTACTGAAAAGAAAAACACTGTGTTTTAGTTTTATTTTCTACTCTACAGGAGAAGAGAGCTTTGTTCCCTTACATTGGCCTAAGCTGCAGTTCTGTTGTCATTAGCTCTTAGATTTTAACCGTTATATTTTTAAGTCCACATTATAGGTTTGGGGCCATCATGGAAAAAATTAACGGGAGGCAGATCAGCATGAAGCTTCTAACATGATTTTGTTTTTGAGGTTAGTGAGTGCATAATTTCACAAAGAGAGGGTGGAACTTCATATACTTATTAATGTACTGACTTCCCTCCCACACTTGTCAAACTGTCAGGTCTATGGAAGGTATCGAGTGTTCTATATGCTCAGCAATGCAGACCAAAGTTGTCTAGATGATAAGGAGAAAAACACATTCTCTAGGAAACACAAAGACATGACACAGCTCACCCGCCTCTTGCCTGTCCCCCTACTCTTCCTCTGTATGTCTGAGCTGGGCTGTGTCTGCCCCAGGCAGCCTCTCTGAGCTGTCTAGACGGGGTGCGCTCTGCAGCTGTGGCTTCCTCGTCCCTGCCTCTCTTCCCAAAGGAGATAGACACATGTGGAGTTCTGACGTGTCCAGCATTTGTTGGCTAAACTTATGAAAATGTACCTGTGATGCTAGAAGTGTGTGTATAATAAACGTGGATTTGCAAAGCAAGGCACGGGGAAGGGTCGTGCCATTATCTTCTGGGGCAGAGGAAAATGCCTGGAAAATGCCCAGGACTTTCTGGTGTGTATGCGGCCTTGCACTCTGTGAGTGTTAGTTGAGCCTGGCTCTCTCTGGCCCCTAAGCTTCTTCTCTCTGTCAGCATCATGCCAACCCCTCTCTGTGCCTATTACCTTGACCTAGAAGTTAGGATGAAGAAAATTCTGTGATGTGTCTGTTTCTGGTTTTCTGATCTGGACTCTGGGGATACAGCAGAAAGGATGAATTTCCTTTTTCAATCCTCATGCCCTGTGGATTTGGGAAAGGCCAGAACTGCACTGGTATTCCTTGGGTGGCGTGGGGTGCTAGGTAGATGTGGGGGTACTTTTGGTATGAAACAAGCTTTACTATCCAAATGTGGGCTTTGGTGCCTTCTTCCTTGTTACTGTTCATCTAACCTAATAATAGTATTCGTTACTGAGTATACGGGACAATATATAGGAGTTTCACATATATTATCTCAAGTATCCAGTGTTCTCAGCAGTGCGGACCAAAATTATCTAAATGGTAAGGTGGAAAACACATTCTTATCTGCAGAACCAATGTGAGTCCCAAAATCTTCCACGAGGCTGGCCAGATACTAAAGCCAAGAGGCTGACTCGGTGATAGAAGCAGAATTTGAGAGGAAGACACGCCGTCTGGATGCCACTTTGGTTCTGTCGCAGTGATGTGCGCTCATCTATGGCAGTGGCCCTCAGTTCTTCCATCTATGAGAGTGGGAGGGGGAAGGGTAAAACAGACGCTTTGTGAATTCCTTTCTGTTTTGTTTGCTCCATTCTCTCCCTGGCCTGACTCCCTTTTGGATCACAGGTCCAAACCATATAGTTTGTCAGTCCTGTGTGTTCTTAGTGTTATCTCCTAGAGGTGTTCTGATCTTGCAGTGACAAAGACCTTATCTTGTTCTCTTAAATGTCCCTAACCTTGGCCTACCATGTTGGTGAAATGTGAGGCTGCTGCTCTGGTGTGTGAGGCCCTAAAAAGTCATGGAGAACCCTGTATTTATATTGAGACAGTTGTTTCTGGACCTGGACCTTTAGTCTGTCTTACACTAAACACCAAAATTGGTTTTCAGAATCGCTTTCAAACAACTTACACTTTAAATGACATGAAGTTCTACTTATCCACTTTCCCACTTCTATTGTTAGTGCCTTTTGTGTACTAAGAAATTCATTTTTTTTTTTACACAGAGTCTTACTTTGTCACCTTCGTAGAGTGCTGTGATGTCATAGCTCACAGTAACCTCCAACTCTTGGGCTCATGCAATTCTCTTGCTTCAGCCTCCCAAGTAGCTGGGAATACAGGTGCCCAGCACAGCACTCAACTGTTGTTAGAGATGGGGGTCTTGATCTGGTTCAGGATGGTCTTGAACCCGTGAGCTCAGGCAGGCCACCCACCTTGGCCTCTCAGAGTGCCAGGATTACAGGCATGAACCACTGTGCCCAGCCTGACTAAAAAATTTTTATATATGCCAAGTTCATGAAGATATTTTATATTTTCTTCCATAAGCTTTATAATTTGAAGTTTTGCATATAGATCTAGGATTCACTTCAAATTAATTTTTTGATAGGGTGAGATAAAGGTCAAGGCTCCTTTTTTCCTGCATAAATGTTCAGACATTCTAGAACCATTTATTAAAAGTCTCCTGTGCTCCAATTGAACTGCGTTGGTATCACTGTTAAAAATTAAATGACTATGTGGGCCTCTTTCTGAATTCTATTCTTTTTTATTGTTCTGTTTGTCCTATATGAATAACACACTGTCTTGATTACTCTGGTTTTAGAAATCTGGCAACGTAAGTCCTTTAACTTTGCTCTTTTCTTTCAAGATTGCCTTTGCTATCCTAAATCCTTTATATTTCTTTGTGACTTGTGGAGTTAGCTTGCTAATTTTTAAAAAATAGCTATTGAACGCCTGCCCCATATGCCGGAGGAAGCGGGTTCAAACCCAACCCTGGCCAAAACTAAAAAGTAGCTAATGAAATTTTGATTGAGAGTACATTGAACCTATACATTAAAGTATAAGTTAGGATTCTTCAGAAAGGTAGAACCCATAGTTCTATACAAACATGCACACACACTCATAAAAATAAGGCTTTGGCTCATTCAGTTATGGAAACTGACAAGTTTCATAGGCTCAGGAGAGCTGATGGTACAGTACCAGTCTAAGTTTGAAGGCGTAAAAATCAAGAGAGGTGATGGGGTGGATCTAGTCAAAAAGTCATAGGCTTAAGGCCCAGGGGAAGAGATGATGTCTCAGTTTGATTTCAAAGGCAGAAGAAAGCCCAGGGCTCCAACTGGAGGCAATCAGCAGGAGAAGTTCCCTCTTATTTCCATTTCTTTTTATTTGTGGGAGGCTTAGCCTACTATTTAGGCCTTCAACTGTTTGAATAGAGGCCACTTACATTAGGGAGGGCAATCTGTTATAGTAAGTCTACTAATTTGAATGTTAAACTTCATTCAAAACACCCTCCTAAGGGTGGGCATGATGACACACGCCTATAATTCTAGCACTCTGGGAGGCTGAGGTAGGTGGATTACCTGTGTTCACAAGTTGAGACCAGACTGAGCCAGAGTGAGACCCCACCTCTAAAAATAGCCAGGCTATTGTGGTGGGCACCTGTAGTCCCAGCTACTTGGAAAGCTGAGGCAGAGAATCACTTAAGCCCAAGAGTTGGAGGTTGCTATGAGCTATGATGACACGACATTCTACTGAGGGTGACAAAGTGAGACTCTGTCTCAAAAAACAAAACAAAACAAACAAAGAAAAAACCAAAATACCCTCCTAGATGCATCCAGAATAATGTCTGGCCAAATATTTGAACACATCTTGGCATAGTCAAGTTGATGCATTAGATCAACCATTACAATTTGAGATTGTTGACATTTTAACAAAATTGAACCTTTAAATTTATAAACATGGCACATATCCCCATTTATTTAAGCCTTATTTTATTCTCTCAGTAATATTTTATAGTTTTCAGTAAAAAGGTCTTGCCTTTAATTAAATTGGCTTCTTGACCTTTGATGTTTTGCTGCTAAAAATAGCATATGAATACATGTTCCCCAATTATTTGTGAGCTTGCACTTTTAAATAATTATAAGGAAGAATTTTGGGGAGAAGGATATTTACCAGTCCATCAGATAGCAGTGCAGTTGAGGATCTACCATTCCACATACAATCATAAATCGTTACCAAAATATCCTTTACATCTGTATGTTACTTTATCATTGCTGAAGCATTTTCTTCCTCTGGTCCTTGTAAGAATTCTCAGAAACAGATAGAGGAGCTATTATTATTTCTACTTTCATATAAGGAAATTTGGCTTCAGGGATATCATCTGAAAGTCCTGTGACTAGCAAGTATTAGAGCCAGTCTTATAACCCAGGACTTTTCCTAAGAGGTATCTGCCTCAGAATACCAATGTCATTCTTTAAGAGATTACTTTTACTGAGAATACACCTAACAGGACCCAGCTTTATGGAGAAATCTCCTACCTGTGGCCTCTGTAAGCCTTCAACAGAGAGAGAAGGGTGAACCCAGGTAACTATTGTAGGATGCTAGAGCGGGAGGTAAATGGGGTCACTGTCAGCCATGTAGCACTTTTGTTTTGTCTAGTAGGAAAATGTGTCCTTGCAGCCAGGTCCAAATGCTGTTATGCAGTGAGAAGCTTGGCACAGTCATATGTGACATCTCAGAGGGAAAACAAAGACACAGAAACCTTAATTATTTGGGAATTAATTAAGGCTGAGGAACCTCAATTAATGAGTATTTTGTTTCTCTTTTAGAGAAATTTTCCCCAAAAGTACTTCCAAAGTGATTCAAAGCTAAAAGTGGATAAACCATCTTTCCTCACTCTTCCTTTTGCAACCTTTCTACTCTATTCTTTCTCCTCTCTCCTCTTCTTCTTTTAATTACTCAGCACTTACTGAATGAGTGCCAGCCCCTGAGAACACAGAGGTGAATGATGCGGCGTCTCTCCCTGGGAGCCCATAGTCTTATAGACTTTTTTGATTACTACCACCAATAAGAAATATGTTTGATGATATTGTTGTTACTATTTTATTAGTCTTTGTTTTTTAAGAAGTACATATTGAAATATTTATGAGTGAAATGACATGAGGTTCAAAATAATCTAGGGCTACAAGATATAGGTAGGAGTATAAATGAAATAAGATTGAGCATGAGTTGATAATTACTAAGTCATGGTCATGGGGTCCACAGGGTTCATTATCTGTCATCCATTTATACCTTTCTTACGTATCTTTCTTATATATCTTTCTAATTGCCTATTTGAGACAAAAATTTGATGAAATACTACTTGCCCTTATTACAGGTGATGAATTCTGCTATCTTCAAATCTAGTTTATTCTATTTTTTAAAAGCCAGTCATTGTGCCCTCAATTATTTTTGAGACCTACTAATGTAAACTAATAACATGTTCTGAAAAACAGTAGTGTGGTGAGGGAGAGGAGAGGCCCATAAAATAAATGATTACTATCCACTTGAAAGTGCTACCAGGGTATGAACAGATGGGTGTGGGAGCACAGAGGAGGGAGGGACCCACCACAGGGCCCGGGAGAGTTTGGGAAAAGCCTCACAGAAGTTCTTGTGTGGTGTGCTTAGAAGAGGAGCCATATGCATCTTTGACTAGCTAGTAGGATAGAGATTTGAGCTCAGGGACGAGGGAAGTGGTGTAAGTAGGAAATGGCGAGGTGGGATGGGTCAACCTTTGCTCAGTGTGGCTGGAATCTGAGGGCTGCAGGGAAGCTGCAGGAGATGAGGTTACAGAAAGCAGTGACAGCAGCAAAATCCCAAATGGGACAGCCTAAGGAATTTAGATTTTATTCTGTGTGTGAGATAGCCAGAGAAGGGTAAACTGAGACATGACCCAGTTCTGTTTGCCTTTTACAAAGGTCGCTGTGTGTAGGTAGACCTGTCCACCCATGTCATTATGATTAAGAGTAGAAAACCCAGACCCCAAAGAAAACCAATCTGGAAGCCAGGTTTCCTAACCCACCTCAGACACTTTTCTTTCATTCTGTCACATGGCTTCTCAGAAGATCCACAGAGACGTTTTCTCAAGTGTATATCTAAACTAGAATTACAATCATTTTCAGAGCATAGGAAATGGAGAAATAGAGCCAATACTCTGTCAAACATTCCACTTTTCCCTGCAAAGAATTCTCTCATCTACAGAATAAAGGTTAAGGTGACCTGTGAGAGACTGGCCTGCCAATGCGGCCTTTCCTTAGGTGCTTAACAGTATTAATTCATTTAATTTTCCTAACAATTCCATGTGGTATTATTATTATTCTCTTCCATTTCATAGATGAGGAAACTGTGGGACCTGGAAGAAAATGACTCATAAGTTAACAATCTAGCCATTAGAGAAACAGGAATTTTGGCAATACAACTTTTTTTTTTCAAGTTATTGTGAGGGTACAAATAATCAGGTCACAATATTTGAATTTGTTAGCTAGAGTCCCTTTTGTGGTTGTGTCTTGCACCCCAAAGCTGTGCCATACACCCCTACTTTGTGCCCATTAAGTGGGAGCACTCCAAATCCCCCTTCTCTTTTCAATTCCCTCTCCCCCCAACTTGAATTGAGTTTATCTCTTCTGTAGGCATGAATTAGATCATCTACTGGCTTCATATTAGTATTGAGTACATTAGATATTTGCCCTTCCTTCCTTCCTTCCTTCCTTCCTTCCTTCCTTCCTTCCTTCCTTCCTTCCTTCCTTCCTTTCTTTCTTTCTTTCTAAAAAAAGAGTCTCACTTTATCACCCTTGGTAAAGTGCTGCAGCGTCACAGCTCACAGAAACCTCTAACCCATGGGCTTAGGCAATTCTACTGCCTCAACCTCCCGAGTAGCTGGGATTACAGGCACCTGCCACAATGCCCAGCTAAACACTGTGCAATTTCTTTTGGAAGAGAGAAATAGAGGGAATACCGCCTGAGACATTTTAAGAAATCTGCATTAGCCTAAAACTGTATAGAAACATTATAAGAAAAGAAAGCTATAGCGCAATATGTCTGATAAACACACACACAGCAATCCTCAACAAATACTGGCAAATTGAATCCAAAAATGTATAAAAACAATGATACACCACCAGGTAAGATTTATTTTGTGTATGCAAGGATATACAACACATTAACAAGCTAAAGAAGAAAATCACACGATCATATCAACAGAAACAGAAAATTTTATTACCTGTTAATGATAAAAACTACCAGCTAAGTAGGAAGAGATCGGGAATGTCCTCAACTTGATAAGGTACATCAAAAACCCTACATCTAAAATCATACGTCTGGTAGAAAATTCTAAGTTTCCCTGCTAATAAGTATTAGGAACAAGGGTAGGATATCCTCTTTCACCACTGCTTTTCAACATCATACTAAATGTCCTAGCTAATGCAATTAGCTAAGAAAAGGAAATAAAAGATAGAAAAATTGGGAAGAAAGAAATAAAATTATCTTTGTTCCCAGGTAACAAGTTTGTTCCTATAAGCTATCTAAAAGAATGAACCTTAAAAACTCTTAAAACTAATAATCAACTATAGAATGGTACAGGATACTAAGTTACTATGCAAGAGTCAATCACCTCCCTATATACCACAATGAACAAGTGGAAGTTGAAATTAAGAACACAGTACCATTTCATTAGCATCCCCAAAATGAAATACTTAGGAATAAGTCTAACAAAATATGGTATACAAAATCTATAGGAGGAAAACTACAAAACTATAGTGAAATATATCAAATAATGAAATAAATGAATACCTATTCCATGATCATTGACAGAAAGACCCAATTTCATCAAGATCTCAGTTCTTCCAACATTTTCTATACATTCAACACAATCCTTATCAAATTTCAAGCAAGTTAGTGTGTAGATATTAGCAAACTGATTCTAAAGTTTATACAGAGAGGAAAAACATTCAGAGGATCCAACTTAGTGTTGAAATACAGCAAGGTCAAAGAACCAGCACTACTTGACTTCAAGACTTACAGTAGCTACAGTAATTACAGAAGTGTATTAAAGGCAAAAGAACAGACAAATGGATCCAAAAATAGAATTAATAGCACAGGCATACATCCACAGGAATAGAGTGACTGATTTTTGACAAAGTGGTAAATGCAATATAGTGGAGAAAAGGTGATCTCAACAAACAGTACTGGAACAACTAGACATCTACATGCAAAAAATAAAAAAGTAAAAATAAAAAACCTAGACACAGGTCTTATAACCTTGACAAAAATTAATTCAAAATGAATCACAAAGGAACTACATGTGGTTACCATAGTGCCTGGCTAATTTTTCTTTTTTTTTTTTTCTTTTTAATGTAGAGACAGGTCTTTCCCTGGATCAGGCTGGCCTTGAATTCCTGAGCTCAAGCAATCCACCTGCCTCAGCCTCCCAGAGTGCTAGGATTACAGGTGTGAGTCACCACACCCAGCCTCTAATTCATTTCTTGGGGAATGCAAATATACTTAAATCACTTTGGAAAACCATTTCACAGTTTTTTTACAAAGCTAAACAAACACTTACCATAAAATCCAGGAATCATAGCCCTTGGTATTTACATAAATGAACTGAAAATATATCTATGTAAAAATCTGCACATGGATGTAGGTAGCAAATTTATTGCCAAAACTTGGAAGATACCCTTGAGTAGTGTGGACAAACAAACATCCAAACAATAGACTATTATTCATAGCTAAAAAGAAATGACCTCTCTAGCCATGAATAAACAGAGAAAACTTAAGTACGTATTTCTAAAGTAGAAAGTCTGAGAAAGTGACATATTGTAGTATTCCAGCATTTATATGATATTCTGGAGAAGGAAAACTATGGAAATAGTAAAAATATTGATGGTTGTCTGAGGTTAGCATGAAAGAAAAATGAATAGGTGTAGCACGGAGATGTTCAAGGCGATGCAACTGCACGGTACTGTGTTGCGTTGATGGACACATGTCATTATATATTTGTCAAAACCCCAAGAATGTACAACACCAAGAGTGGACCTTGGTGTACACTCCAATGTTAGGTCATCACGATGTGTCAATATATGTTCACTGATTGTGACCGATTCACCAATCTGGTGCAGACTGTGTGTAGTGGGGGAAGTTGTGTTTGTGTACAGGTGGATATAGGGGATCTAGGCAGTATCTCTGTACTTTTTGTTTATTTTTGAAATGAAACTAACACCGCTCCAAAAATAAAGTTTATTATTAATTTTACAAAGCTTTGTTCAAAGGTCAAGCACACTGTTTGACAAACAAAAGTTGATTAACCTTGCATGTCTTTATTGATTATTAAATCATGACTTTCCCAATGTTGTTTAATTAAGATTACTGAAAATCCAAAGCCAGAAAATACAGCATGTTGTACAACTTAAGCACGTAACTACCAGTGCTATGAATACACTTAAGCATTTTAGTCTCACTTTCCTTCAAATGGTGTCTGGATGTAGTGTCTTTTTCCAAGCTGATACGTGTACACAGGCTCCTTAGTGTTCCCTCAAGTAAAGGTTTGCCCTCTGGATTTAATGCCTAGGCCCAACGTACAAAGCACACTTCTGTTCTGTCTACCAATCTGCACCACGGATGCCCACAGTTACAGCACTGCCACATGACAGCCGTTTCCCACAGCTGGGGCTGCCTAGTGCACTTGACAGTGTACCAGAACCCAGGGCTTCAACAGATCCTTCCTCCTCACTGGGTCACTAGATGGATTAGCATGCTCCTAATCATTCCTTTAAAATTTTTACAGTGACACTGATGTTCCTCCTCCTGTAAACCCATTTTTAAAGGATACTGTCCTTTAACACTGGCTAGGTAACATCCCTTGGAAACCCTTTCTTCTAGGCTAGGTCATCCTATAAGCTTCTGCATGCCTTCTGCTGAAACCAACGATGGCTGTATGATTGAATATGGGTGTGTGTTTGTATGTATTCATGTGATTCATTATATTACATACAATAGAATCAATAATACGCAATCATGTCTATTTTTAACTAGATACAATACAACCTCTATAGTTGAACCTACCTACATGACCACCAACTAAAGTTGACTTAAATTTTGTAGACTGCACACAGACCACATGTGCTCAATGGAAATTAACTTACGTTGACCACCTCCTTATGTGGACCATTTTGTTGTAGTGCCTTGGTTGGTCAACTTACAGAGGTTTTCCTTAATTACTTTTTAACTGTTGTGTGGTAGGAATAATAATAACTCCCTCAAAATGCATAGCTTGAGTCTAAAAATGAGGAAATGTCAAATTCAAACTGAAGGACAACATACAATTCCTGTGCTCTTCAAATTGTCAAAGTTATAAAAGAAAAAGCCTAATAAGGGACTCTTCCAATTAAACGATCCCATGGAGACCTGAAGAGTAAATGCAATCCTGGACTTGATCCTGGATTGCATCGGAACCAAAATCACTATCTCCTTTTCTTCCTATAAAGGAAAATAGTGAGACACTTGGTGAAATTTTAGTAAGCTATCTATATTAGATGTTAGTATTGTTATCAATGTTGATTTACTGGCTAATATTTGCACTATTATTCTATCAGAGGATACTGTTTGGGGAAATTAACTATGATGTATTTAGGGGTAAAGGAACAATAAAGTGAACAACTTACCCCAAGGGTTAAGAAAGAGAAAGAAAAAGCAAATGTGGTAAAATTCTGACAATTGAGAACATTGGTGAATGCTCCTGGGAGTTCTGTGAAGTATTCTAGCAACTTTTCTGTACTTTAGAGAAAAACAGGTTTTATATTTTAAAAAACACTATACCCATAATAACATGGATGGAATTCATAATCACTATACTATATTGAGGGAAAAAGCCAACCACTAAATTGCTACACTACTTAGACAGACATAGCTTAGCAAGTGAAACTTTGCATTTGATCATTAGATGAGTGACAAGAATAGTCTAGTCCTCCAGTTTGAAAAGGTATAAAGTCTTTCATGACTAAACACGTTTTGGCCTTATATGAATGCATTCATTCTTTCTATTGGACTGAAGTATATTCAATGTAATGATGAAGCCAAGCAGATCAAACAGGTGTTATATCATCATGCTTCATCAGGTACTTGTAATTAAAATCCTTGTACTCCCCAAAACATAAATGAATTCATCATGTTTAATTTGAGACTACTTAAAAATTAAGTAATCTTAACTGGAATCATTCACAAGATACAGAAAAATAGGTTTCCTTTGAACATGGTCAAGACTGATATTATAGGCGTATTAATCATTTTGGTGATTTCTTTAATCAATATAACAGCAAAGGAGAAGGAAGAGAGAAAAGGGAAATAGAAGAGAAGGAATTGGAAGAGTCAATACAGGGTAAGAGAGAAGGAGAGAGAATGGATGTTAACCAGAGACTTTATGTCACATCTGAATTTCACGTTTGAGAAACTCTACCACCATCCCCATGCTTGTGAAGCTCCAGGGGTCTCAGGCACAAGTTAACCAGGGGTACCCAGACCTCCCCTGATATATAAGAAGACACTAGACATTTCCAACCCTAACCTCCAGTCTCAACATTGGCCTAAATTCTATAGTTTTATCAACCAAATGACAGTAGTTTACCTTCACTAAAGTAGAATCCTCATAAACCTACACTCTGTATAAGTCCCTTTTATGATTTTATTCACTGCCTTGTTTGTTCATTGCTACATTATAGGACAAAGTATGGAAAAGTGAGACCATGGGCTTTGCACACAGAAAAAAATTGACTTGGGTATGAATTTGTGTCTGCCACTTATTAATAAACCTCAGTTTCTGCACTTTCACAATAGAAATTATGCTAAATATCGCCTGGGCTTATTTTAAGGATGAAGTAAGAAAATCCAGAAATGCCTTATATTTGATAAATAAATAAATAAATCCAATTCTTTCCTTATTTGGAACTGAGTCTAGGATAAAAATTTCATTCTGCTGAAATTTGATCATTGCCTTTAACCCTCAGTCTATACCTTGACACTGATCTACTGTTCTTCATGTACCTCTGGGGCCATATATTAGATGTGTTCATTCTCTGGAGCTAAATGTACAAGCAGTATATAAAAAAGAGCAAATAATGTATAAAGGAATGACATACTAAAAATGATTAATAATGAGAGGGTCAAAACAATTGGTTGAATCATAACACTTAGATATGTTGTAGGACATTTAATTTTTTATTTTACTACATTTCTCCTCAACTGACAAATCATTTTATTGCAGATTTTATGTACATAGCACTAAAATATTTGATGAGAAAAATGAAAATCACTATTTTCTCCATGATTTCAATAATTTCCGATAATCAGATATTTTAGTGCAAGCTACATAAAATCCATAGTAAAATGGTATATTATTTGTGGAGATATATAGCAAAATAAATCATTTTGGTGATTCATAAGATTTTGTCTTTGCCAAATTCTAGTAGCCATTTCATTGACATGATTGACCTTCTATTCCCATCAGCCTCACATCAGCACAGCCTCCAAATTTGGCAGCTGTTACAGAGCCCTGTCTGTCCTCTAGGTTCTTGTTCTTGTCTAGGAACCAGTTTCATTCATGGTGTATCTACAGTGCATGTTAGAAGGCTACAGGTGAAACTTACTAAATATAAAATATAAATGTCTGAACACAATAACTAAGAAAATGCCATGAAAGCTATGTTAACCAGGTCAATGAAAATATTTCAAATTGTATATAAAACCAACACAGTGTACCCCATGATTGCATTAATATACACAGCTATGATTTAATAATTAAAAAAAAATTCTTACCTAGCACTGAACCTTTATCTTCACTAGAGATTCCAGTAATTTCAGCCTTCCTACTTCAAAGAGTTAATGGGCCTTCAGCTTAAAACATTCTACCATCGAGTTTCGATTCAGTGGTTGGTTGTCTTTACCCAGATTCTCTGCACGGGACGTTCAGTATATTCATGGACCTATTGGACCCTCTGAAGTTTGTTGACCTTGACCAAAACTCCATTTATCACCTACTCTTAAAAAGGAGGATAATAACAGTGTATTGTGTTTCCTAGTATTAGTTTAAGCTCAAATCTAACAGTCCTTGAAATGCTTTGATATTCTCCTTTTCTTGGTACATTTCTGTTCTGACCAGACAAATGGTTTTAGCTTCTTCTGGAGAAGGATGGGAAATGCTGGCCAAACATATTAGCAGTGGCTTTTCTGGGTCCTTGTTCCATCACCACCCTCTACAGTTCTTGATTTATCTCATATTTGCTCCCTTCTTTGTCCCTGTCTCTACCTTGGTCCACCTGCCTTTAGTATTACTTCAGTTCACTCACTCTTTATTGTCCTATGTTCTTATGTCCTGTGCTCATCTAAGCCAGTTCTTTTTTGCCTGTATTATCTCTATTGGCTCATTCAAAACATATGTTCTTGGCACTTCTTCCTTTCAGGCACTGCAATTTGTTCTGGGGAAATTGTAAAAAAATAAATAAAAAGAGAAACTCCCATACCAGCCATCAACTCTACATGAATCATTAAGATTTTTTGTTTTCCCATCAAACAGTTTCAACAGATGCACAGTAAGGTTATTGCCTTTGACCTGCAGACTGCCTTATTTTTCTCCAGTATCTCTAAAAATAGCACATGGGTGGCAGACTGGCTCCTCCACTGATCACAGCTCTGATGGACATAGTTCTTGGCTTACTCATACATGATTTCTCTCTTCTTTCTTGATAATTTCAACACTTCATTTAGATATTAGACATAAATACTTTAAATTTTGTGTACAAGGCATACACCACTGAGATAGAAGGGAAACACTGTTGATGATGGTGGAGAGTGACATATTTTGGAAACATTTTGATAAGTGACAAAAATAAAATCATGAGGAAATTTTCTCTTGTCTCTTTCTTCTAGCTTTTGTTTTTTTCCTATGAAGACATGGCAAAAAGGGCATGAGGGAGAAACCAAGAGAAATTCACAAAAACTGACTCATTATTTAGATATCACTGAGGGACTGAAGAAATGTTGGAACTATCTATCTTTGCACTTCTTGTAGTGGGAGATATTGAAATGTTTTAGGACATTGTTAGTCAGCCATTGTGTTGTTTTTGTCTCAATGCATTCCTAAATAGTGCAATATCATTTTTATTGTTTTAATTCAACCTACCATAAACTTATTTCTGAGGACACTCAACTCTTTCTAGAATAATAATTCACCTCTTCTCAAGGCTGCATCTTGTTTTACTTTACTTCTTTATTTGAAATTTCAAACTATTGTGGGTGTACAAATAAGATTGGCTACATGGATCGCTTTTATAATGCTTAAGTCAGGGTTATAAGTGTGCCTGTCATCCAGATAGTGTTCATTGTACACAGTAAGGAGGTTTTCACCCTTCCTTCCTATTCCTTCCCACCTTGATTTCCATCAAATTTTACTTCATTTTCTTTTTTTTCTTTTTTTTTGAGACAGACTCTCACTCTGTCACCTTGGGGTTGAAGTTTGAGTGCCATGGTATCATCATAGCTCACAACATCCTCAAACTCTTAGGCTCAAGCAATCCTCTTGCCTCAGCTTCCTGAGTAGCTGAGACTACGTGCATCCACCATGATATCCAGCTAGTTTTTCTATTTTTGGAGAGATGGGATCTTGTTCTAGCTCAGACTGGTCTTGAACTCCTGAGCTCAAGAGATCCACTGCCTCAGTCTTCCAGAGTGCTAGGATTGCAGGCATAAGCCACTGCACCCAGCCCAAGTTTTACTTCCCTTTAAGCACATGGGTGCTTTTCAGTTAGTTCTAATTTAATAGTGAGTGCTGGTAGTGTTTGTTTTTCCATTCTTTACACACTTCGATTAGAATAATTGTCTCCAGTGTCATCCAAACCATTGCAAAGGGCATTGATCCATCCTTCTTTGTGACTGAGTAATGCTTCTTGGTGTACATATACCACATTTTGTTAATCTACTTCTGCATTGATGGGCACTTGAATTGATTCCACATTTTTGTCAGTGTGGATTGTGCTGCAATAAACATTCAAGTGCATGTGTCACTTTGATAAAAAGATTTCTTTTCCTTTGATAAATACCCAGCAGTAAGTGGGATCATTAGATCAAATTTTATCTCTACTTTTAGTTGTTTGAGGAATATCCTCACCATTTTCCACAGAGATTGTATTACTTTGCAGTCTCACCAAGAGTATAGAAGCATTCCTTTCTCTCTGCACCACACCAGCATCTATTATTTTTGGACTTTTTCATAAAATTCATTCTAACAGTGATAAGGTGATATTACATTATGGTTTTAATCTTTATTTACCTGATGATTAGTGTTGTTGAGCATTTTTTCCTTATATTTCTTGGCCATTTTCCTATTTTCTTTTGAAAAGCTTCTGCTCATGTCTTTTTTCCTACCTTTAAAAGGGGTTGTTTGACATTTTTTCTTGCTGATTTCCTTGAGCTCTTTGTAGATTTTGGTTATTAATTATTGGATACATAGCTTGCAAATATTTTCTCCCATTCTGTAGGTTGTCTTTTTTCCTTGTTCATTATTTCCTTGGCTGACAGAGCTTTTAATTTGATCTAGTACCATTAATTATTATTTTTTTTTGCAGTTTTTTAGGTGGGGTTGGGTTTGAACCCACCACCTCCAGTATATGGGGCCAGTGTCCTACTCCGTGGAGCCACAGGTGCCACCCATTCATTAATTTTCATTGTTTTTGTGATTGCCATTGGAATCTTCTTCATAAATTCGTTGTCTATGCCAATATCTAGAAGACTTTTCCAACATATTCTTCTAGAATCCTTATGGTTTCATGCTTTACATTTACATTTTTAGCCATCTTGAATTAATTTTTGTGAATGGTAAGTTATATAGATCTGGTTTCATTTTTCTGCATGTGGCAATGCAATTTCCCAATCATTTATTGAACAGAACTTCTTTCCCCAGTGCATATTTTTTTTGCTTTCTAACAACAATAACAGTCCCATACCAGAGGGATTTACAGCTGAATTTTATCAATTTTCAAGAGTTGGTATCCATACTACAGACATTATTCCATAACATTGAGAAGAAGGGAATTCTCCCCAATTCATTCTATAAAGTCACTCTCACCTTAATACCCAATATAGGAAAGGACACTACTAAAATTAGAACAAAGACCAATATCCCCCATTAGTATAGATGCAAAAATCCTCAGTAAAATACTAGGAAACCAAATTCAAAAGCACATTAATAAAATTGCCACCATAACCAAGTGGGCTTCATCCCAGTAATGCAAGGATGGTTCAACATAGGTAAATTAGTAAATGTGATTCACCTTATAAACAGAAGTAAAAATAAAGATCATATCATCATTTTAATACATTCAGAAAAAGAATTTGACAAAATTCATCATGCTTTCATGATAAAAACTCTTATGAAGTAGGCCAAAAAGGAACATATCTCTAGTTATAAAAGCCATACTTGCCAAATCCTTAGCTAACAACATACTGAATGGGGAAAATCTGAAAACATTCTTACCAAAAACTGGAACAAGACAAGAATTCCCATTGTCTTCATTGCTATTCAACGTAGTGCTTGAAGTCCTAGCCAGAGCAATCAGGCAAGAAAATGTCATTCAATGCAATCCTTGTCAGTACCATATTTCACAGATGGTAGAAAGAGTAATTCCAAGCTCATATGGAACCAAAAAAGAGCCCAAATAGCCAAAACACCCTGAAACAAAAGAAATAAATCTGGTTATATCACATTACCAGACTCTGCAATATACTTCAAGGCTATAGTAAGCAAAACAGCATGTTTTCACCACAAAATATATACATAGATCAATGGAACAGGATAAAAATCTCAGATATTAAACTATCCACAATAAAACCAAATAATCTTTGAAATGGCTGCATCTTTTATAAGTGAGTTTGACATTTATTCTACCCAAGACAAACAAACCAGGAAACCAAAATTAAACAAATATATTTTATGTAAACATTCACATTTAATCTTCATTCTAGTTCAACACTTGCAGTTGCGTAACCATACCATAACCATATCCTCATATCAGTATTGAGATAAATTACCCTCTATTTTGCTAAAGCTAACTTTTGCCTTTTGAAATTGTCACTCCTCATCCTGGAGGAGTCATCTATTGCCATACCTCTTCATATTTCATTGATATATTTTTTTCACTTAATTAGTTCCTTTTTTCCCTCTATCTTGAAATTTGCTTAAAATCATTTTATTGTAAAATAAATTAACTGATGCAAATCTACTCTCCTTTTTTTCAAATTTCTTTTCAATATTCAGTAACTTTATCTTTTTCCTCATTCTATAATAATCTCTTTCACTTAGATGCCTGCTCCCAGTACTGACTTTAAACTTACCCATTTGTTTTTCATTGCCACAATCAATGGTTTCTTCTTAACCATTTCCTAAATCTCTGAACCAGATGAACATCACCTTTTCCACAGAATGTTTTTCTCCTTCAATTTCCATGAAATATAATATACTAATTCTTTGTCTTTCTTCCAGATTTCCCTTTGATATTCTTTGCTGACTTATTTTTGTCTTCTCTCTAAACATTTGCATTCCAAATAGTTAAGGCTTCAGCTTCCTTCTCTTGATGACTTATTGGGGGTAGTTCCTTTATTCTCATTGATAAGATGTTGTTTTGATGGCAATTGTACCACATAGGGATTTGGAACAGACCCTTACACAAATTTCCATGCAAGTTTCTTATCTTCTCAAGGACCTTTTTTTTTTTTTTCTTTTTGGTATATCAGTGGTGAATAGTTACCTTTAAACTTAGCTCTAAAACATTATTTTACCACTGAAATCTGCACCTCTGATCCCTCCTACTGGCTATTTTCACTTAGATGTTCCAATACTTTTCTCAAATCAATATTTGCAAAGTCAAACACTTCCTCTTTCTTTTCTTATGGTTTCTTCTCCACTGGCTCCACAACTAATTACTTTTTCACCCCTGGGTTTTTAACTACATTGTTTTGCATAGGTCTTAATTTTCATCAAATATTGTTTGCAACCTGATACTCAGCTCCTCCAAAAAGTTGAGGTCATATGGTATAATACATGGAAATTAATTCTTACTATCTTTCAATACCCTTTGTAGTCTGGCCACAGCACACTTGCAAAGTATATTTTCTACTACTTTCTTTCACTCTCTGCACTTCTAAAACTAAGACCTTAAATGTTCGGAGAACATCTTATATTTGTTTCTACCTTTTTAACTTTGCTCCTATTGTTCTCCTGGCCCCTATTATTCTCCTGGCTGAAATTCTCTGCAATTTCCCTTAGCTATATACATACTATCTATTTTCAAACCCATTTCTCCATGAAACTTTCTCAAACTGATCCTTGTCATCTATCATTTATTTCACTCTTCATGCAATCCTACTCAACTAATAGTCAACATATTATACAAAATTATAGCTGATAAGAGTTTAGAGTTCACAACTTAGGATTCATTTGAATATCATCATGTATGGTTTACTAATTGCTTTGTATGGGTGAGTGAACCTTTTCACTACCCTCAAGGCATCCTGGGAGAAATGTCATGTCTTCTGTTCCTATCATTTGCCAATCATCTGTTTAATGTATCCTCTGTCTTAGCAACAGTCCTTTTTAAAAATAGATATATTGTTAATATTATTTAAATTTTATGGCCAAAAATGTTAAATCTCTGAAAGATTTGGTGATTAATCCAACTCTACCTTGTGAGAACTAAGAACCCCTAATCAATGTGTCTCTAAAGCTTCAGCTTGTTCTTGAGCACGATAAAGAATGTCAGAGAAAATTCACTGGTTAATAAATTGTCACCAGTTTTGTGACCCTGTGGGGAGCAGTGGAGATAAACAATCCAATTCAGATATTTGAAATTCTTCTATCTCAGAGACTACACTTAAACCTAATGTGACAATAAAATGTGTAGTAGGAAACAACCTAATACTGTGAGATGAGTCAACATTTTCAGTATTTTACAAATCAACTTGGTATTAGCTTGGGACTTAATGGATAATATAGTGAGGTTTTGGACTTGTCATACACACCGAGTAAATTCATCAAGTCACACTAGGCCATTTATTTCATACTGAGACTATGGAAGTGGAAAAATTAAAAGTCCAGGCCTCAGAATGTGGGGTTAGAAATCCCCACATGTATGTCTCATGTACTTCTCAACTGAGTAAGCCACTAATGGGTTAAACTGGCTTTTGCCTTCACAGAAAAAGCAATAGATTTGGGCAACCCTGAGGCAAACACAAAGACTGTTTTCT
>CAUYON010146057.1:0-17493 GCA_963573935.1 Arctocebus calabarensis
TTAGCCCACATAACAAAATCCCAAAACCAGAGATGTTGGCGTGGATGTGGAGAAAGGGGAACACTTCTACACTGTTGGTGGGAATGCAAACTAGTACACTCCTTTTGGAAAGATATTTGGAGAATACTTAGAGATCTAAAACTAGATCTGCCATTCGATCCTATAATTCCTTTATTGGGTATAGATCCTGAAAACCAAAAATCACATCATAATAAAGATATTTGTACCAGAATGGTTATTGCAGCCCAATTCATAATTGCTAAGTCGTGGAAGAAGCCCAAATGTCCATCGACCCACGAATGGATTAATAAATTGTGGTACATGTATACCATGGAATAGTATGCAGCCTTAAAGAAAGATGGAGACTTTACCTCTTGTGTGTTTACATGGATGGAGCTGGAACATATTCTTCTTAGCAAAGTATCTCAAGAATGGAGGAAAAAGTATCCAATGTACTCAGCCCTAATATGAAGCTAATTTATAGCTTTCATATGAAGGCTAAAACACAATTATAGCACAAGAATACAGGGAAAAGGGAAAGGGGGGGAGGATGGGTAAAGAGAGGGCAATTGGTGGGATCACACCTACAGTGCATCTTAGAAGGGTACTGGTGAAACTTCCTAAATGTAGAATATCAATGTCTTCATATAGTGATTAAGAAAAATGCCATGAAGTCTATCTCTAACAGTATGACCAAAATATTTCTGATTGTATATGAAGTAAGCACATTATGCCCCATGATTGCACCAATGTACACAATTATGATTTAATAAAATTATTTTTTTTTAAAAAGAGCAACTTTCCCTAAAGTATAAAAAAAGTATAAAACTTGAAGGAACAGATAAGCAAAAGATAGGAACAATTTATTTGAAATTATTTAAGAATGGCCCTTAAGCAGACTAAAAAGTTAAAATCTTCACTCACAGAAAAGAAAGAATGCCAGGTAACTCTACAGAGAAACGCTAATTCTCCCCATCAGGTGTGCAGAAGATTGTGTTGGCAATGATGTGGGGAAATGGACACTCTCTAATATTGCTGAGTGGAGTGCAAAATGTGCCAGATTTTTATGGAGAAATATCTAATGAGATCTTTATATACACAAGCATATATACGCACACATATGGATGTGTGACCTGTATACATATATATATATATAAGCTTTTATTCTACAACTCAGCAATTTCACCTCAAGAACTTTATCTTGAATATACTTCTGAAAATAAGAAAACCTAAGTACCCAAAGTTATTGACTGAAGCATCAGGAGCTACTCATATGCCCACATATAAAAGACTGGTTAAATAAATTATGATAGATCCACACAATTGAGTATGATGCAAATGTGAAAAGTAATTCATAAGCTCCATGAACTGATATGAAGTAATTTCCAAAATATGTTATTTAAGTAAAAAATGTGAAGTAAAAACTGATATCTACCCATATGCTGGCAAGGATGTGCAGGAGCAGGAACTCATTCATTGCTGGTGAGAATGTAAAATACATAGGCTGTTAAAAAGGTCATCCATAAAAATCACTGTACAGGGGAAAATGGGAAATTGGAGCTAAATGTACCTTTATTTACAAAATATTCATTACAAAATTGTACAAAATATTTACAAATTCTTCTCTACATGTTGGCCCCCTCTGTAATGCCATGGGGTGGCAATTCTGGAATTATTTTATGTGTACTATATTAGACAACGAATACATGTGTTGTTATTGTTGAGAGCTAGAACACATGAAAGAATGGAGATATAAGTATGAAATGGAAGAAGGTATGGAAGAGCCATGTAGGATTGGCTTGAATTTCAGTTATTCAGACAGAATAATTAAAGAAGGTAATTTTATAAATGTAGATGGTTAATATTCCAACTCTGTCCAGTGAAAGAACCTCCAAGTAATACCATCCCAGTAGCAACCAGCACACTCAGCACCCAGATATTGGTTTCTAACATAGTATTTCCCTTTAGAAGAAACAAAAGATCCAGGTGTTTTTGGGGAAATGCATGTTTCTAGGGCTGATGCAGGGAAAATCGAAGATAAACTTGAGCCATTTTATTAAGCCAGAAAGTAAGGAAGTTCTTTAAAAAACAGATGAACAGATTTCAAAAGGAATGAGGACTTATCCTCAAGGGGCACCCACTGGACTTATGTGTGACAACTTGATATCAAAAAACACAATAAAAATTGATTATAACCTATTGAATAAAAGACGAATCTATCGTTCCATGTTGGGGAAGAGGGGAACGTGTGAGAAAAATTGGAGAGATTGTTCCTTACACAGATTAGTAACTGATAAATGTGGTAAAGATGAAAACCTGCCATTTTAAAACCATTATAGAAAAAATTAATTGGGGGCAAGAATCATCCATGGGTAGTAAATCTACTAGAGAAAAATTCATGAAAAACAGGACATTTGCTTGGCTTTAAAGTATCTTTCACAAGTTCCTTAGTAGCTGTAAGGAGAAAAATAATAGTTATATAGCAGAAAAACCAAAAAGCTAAAATAATAAAACTTTTAGAAGAAAACATAGGAGATGGCCATCCCCTCCATGGAGTTTACAGCAATTTCTTAGAACTCAAAAAATGTACCAACTAAAAACACAAAGTAGATCTCATCAAAATTAAAAACTTCTGCTATCACAAAAACACTATTAAGAAACTGAAAAGGCAAGACATAAACGGAGAAATGCTCACAGTATATCTGACAGAATATATAAAGAACGCTTTGCAATTCAATAACAAGAAAACAAACTCCCAAACTTAAAAATGGCAAAAGAGTTGCCTACAGGTCACAAAGTAAGATAAATGATTAATAACAACATAAAAACATTCTGAACATTATTAGTCATCAGGGAAATGGAAATTAAAACCACAAATTGTACTGCATATCCATCAGGATGGCTCACGTTGAAAAGCCTGACAAAATAAGTTAGCATGGATGTGAAGCAACTGGAACTCTTAACTCTGCCAGTAGCATATTTTGGAAAATTCTTTAGCACATTTTTCTTAAAACAGTTATTTGTGAAAAGAATTAGCAATTGCACACAGTGTATTCTCAAAAGAAATAAAAGCATACATACTTAAAAGGAGTTGTATAAGTATATTCGTGCAGTTTTACTCATAACATCCTCATATCTATCTACAGGTGTATGTATACACAGATTATATGCCATATTAATACACTGGACATTTGTATTTGGCAATAAAGAGAAATGAATTACTGATATATAAAACAAGAATGGCTCTCCAAAGTACCATACTGTACACTTATAATCTGTGCATTGTATTGCTTGCAAATTTAAAACAAGTATTTAATTATAAATAAATCTTGGTTTTTCTTATTAGGACCATTTTTCACTTACATTCTTCGCATATATAAATTTTTACCAAGAGCAGCTTCCAGATTTAGAGGTTTGTCTGCTGCTTCTACAGTTTTAGAGATATATTTTTTAAAAAGGCATATTGCAAGGGTACATGTCAAAGCTCTTAAGAGTATAAATGTCTTAATACGACAAGTAAGTGAGGTGAAGGCTATGTTAACCAGTTTGATGTAAGCATTCCAAATTGTATATAAAATCAGCACATTGCACTCCATAAATGCATTAATATACACAGTTATGATTTAATTAAAAAGGAAAAAAGAAAAGGCATACAACAATACAAGTACAAAATTAGGCACAGGGCCTAATTATGCTGTTTCGTGTAAACCAATCTCCAATTACCTACAGGGAGCACAAATTCTGCAAAGAAGCCACTAATAGCTGTTTGCCCATTGTAAACTAGAGAAACAAAAGAAAAACATTCTTATTTTGCCTTCCAGGGAAGACAGGAGCCATTGGCCAAAAGCCAAAGAAAGCAGAGAGGCAAGCACAGTGAAGAGGGATTGGTGGCAGGTGAAGTAGCGACAGAAAATATGAACATGCAGATCACTGGCATCTCCATCTTGTTGTCTAGGTTGAAACAGGAAAGCAAAGAGCAACTGCAGAAGGGAACAGAGTGGAGGTGGAAGGTGGGAGGAGCTATCTGATTTAGGAAAACCTGCGTTGATGGACGGAGGTAAGGATCTATAGAAAGAATCTGTTTTCTGTTTTTATTTCTTGAGCCTACATAGTTAGGGTCCAGCACTGCTCCGTTACTTGCAAAAGAAATGTGGCACAAATCATGAATGAAGTCTGATGAGAGAAACTGACTTGCCTACCCGGGTGGGAAGCCTGTACATAAATCCTTAAAGGGGAAGGAGCTTCCATTTAATGAGAAAGAGAAGTAATACGTGCATGGTAACTGTATGTTCTGCTTTTCACAAGATAGCTCCGATTTATTTTTTTGTCTTCCAAAATCATGCCTGGTTTATCATTTTAGCGGTTGAAAGCTATCCTCATTTGGACAATAAATTACATGGTCACTCAAAAATTATGTTAGTAGGGAGGTCAATCGCGATAACAAATGTGAGACTGCCTGATAAACAACAGGCGTCAGTCACTGTCAGTTGTTCCTGTAATCTCCTTGGATCTCTCTTCCCAACATTAGTACCTTTCAACACCTGCAGCTCTCCCCCACCACCACCCAAGAATTCAAGTTTCCTTGTTTTGTTTTCTGAGAGGGTCTTTGCACATCGAATGGACTTAAGTCTATTCAAATTTTTATTTAATTTACGTAACCATTACTGAAATGCATTATCATCATGCTTGGGAGAGAGTGGTTAATTCTTAAAAACTTTTAAAACTTTTATATGGATACTATAGCTATCCAGTTTTGAAAGCAAAGAAATGTGCATTTTGAATTAAATAGCTTAATTTGTTGCCCATCAGACAATAAATTCATCATCTGTAGTTTAAGATAAAATTTAAAAGAAATGAAACCAAAACAACCTTTTTTTTCTTTTTATTATTATTATTGTTTTTTTTTTTTTTTTGAGTAGAGTGTGGTGGCATCATAGCTCACAGCAACCTCAAACTCTTCGGCTCAAGTGATCATCTTGTCTCAGCCTTCTGAGTAACTACGACTACAAGCACCCTCCATGATGCCTGGCTAGTTTTTGCCTATTTTTTAGTAGAAAAGGGGTCTTGCTCTTGCTCAAACTGGTCTCAAACTCCTGAGCTCTGCCACCTTGGCCTCCCAGAGTATTAGAATTACGGGCAAGAGATACCATGCCCAGACTCAAAACAACTTTTTAAATTAAAATTCTATTTATTAGGTTTTTAAAGTTTACATTTAAAAACCCTATTATTATTGGTTGTTCATTTCTTGAAAAGTTAAAAAATACATTCATTATATATTTCCTGCAAATAGGAATGATTGTATACATTTTTACTAAAAAGTAGTATATTTTCCTTTGGTTGAGGAAAATGAAGTTTAAGGAATATTTCCTGTTCTACAAAAGTTCCAATTGACTTCAAGAAATAGAAAATAAAAAAAATTATCATTTTTCTGATTATTGACCAGGAGCTTAAAGTTTAAATTGCTTATAAAGAAAAATAACTTTTTCCTCATTTTTGCACTAATGTCAAGAATTTTAAAGCTACACATACTTCAGGGAGCAATGGTAGTAATAATTCAAATAAATTTTAACGATTATAGATTATACAAAAATCCTTTTGTGAATTATTTAGCAAACGATGCCATCCTGCTACTTTCCTCCTTTTTCTTGGATAGTTGTGGCTTTGTGCTAAATACTTTCACAAACATAAGGTAGTTCATTTAATCCAAGAAATAACCTAAAAAAAAAAAAAAAAGCATACCTTTCTCACTTTCACAGATAGATAAATTGTTTCTAAAATTCTTTAGTTCACTGTAATCATTTTGATAGTTATTTACTAGCTGACTTTTCTGAAAACAAATTCTTAGTTTTGATAGTAAAGCTATTAAAGATGAGTCAGGTTAGCCAATATGTAAAATCAAAAGCCAATAAAACATCCTAGGTTTTAAATACAACTTTCCTGGGCTTCGCGTTCCTTATACAGTCAAGAACATTGATCGACTCGTATTAGGGTTAAAAATGTACTTAATTTTTTTTTTTGAACACTACATGTTCCAACAGTGCTTCAAATTAGAAGGATCGAGATGGGATAATGTGAATCCAGAAATACATTATTACTATGATGGTTCTGAAATTACCTCTCTACTATCCCATATTCCAAATAAAATTTATGCCAATATTTCTAATGAGGAAAATTATAAAACTATATATTTTCCACATTAAGACATTGTATTTTTTTGAAGGCTCAATAGGATAGAAGCCATGAGGTTGAGCAAAAGGGAACCTTCCCCTACCTTAAAACATAAAGAAAATGTACATTTCTAAGAGGCTCCACCAAAGTTGAGCAGATTAATTCACATTCCAAAAAATTACTCAAGAGAAGTTCTAGTAAGGAAACATTATATTTCATTATAATATATCGACTTGGTAAGTTTGCCAAAAACAAAACAAATCAAAATCTACATTTAAAGTCAATGAATACTCTTAGAGGGCCATTTAAACATATGATTATAACCAGTAATTATTCAAATGTCTTTTCTTTTGACCAATGTCAAAAGGTGTTTGAAATGGAGCCTCAGAAGCTATTCACCAATGTTGTAAAACCTTTCCCCTACACCATTCCTAAACTGCTAGAGAACCCATTCATCTCCTCCTTGAATAGATTTCCAACTCCTATACTCCACTATTTGCCTGAGAGGGGAGAAGAAAAGCAATAGCAAAAATATATATATATCCTCCCTACCACCAAATAACCTGTGAGCAAGCTGAAAACTTAACATTCACTCTGAATTAGGGATGTAAACCATGATTCACTCTCAACAGGATGGAGAATGTACCAAATTGATTCTTTTTTTATCTTTATTTATGATTTGTCCTAGCTGGAGAAATTGTGATGAGATATAGCTGCAAATAAATGAGCAAATATTTTATATAATCTATGAAATGAAGAGTCACAATTTATACATTGTTTTAATTTAGTCTGTCAAACTTAATTTAGTCTGTTTTAATTTAGTCTATCAAAGCATTCCATGTTAAGTATTGATCAATCACACCAGAACTGTGGGTAATTAAAGTAAATAGTTTTCATAAAACCCCTTTTTCCTGGCACTATTTCCAATCTTTCAATATTCTGGTCAGTTTCTAGATCCCTGGTTTATCAATGTTCCAATGATAGTGCATATTTGGGAATTGCAAATACTGTATCTCCAGAGTTGTGTGACTAGTCTCTAAAACCAGCAAGGTGATTATTTCCCTGGATTATGAAATTTTACTCCTATACTATTAATATAGTCTTAAGTTTGCATTTTTATTTTCATAGAATTGATCTGTTGACTCACACTAAGATTTTCATCTACAATCCTCAGATATTTTTCACATGAGAGGCTGACAAATATCATTGACTCAGTGCAATGCTTTTTCATTGTTTTTTAAATTTTTCTATTCATTCTAGTTCAATTTATTTTGTTAATTTGGGTTTCTTCTTTTACTGGATGATGTTATCCGCTCTCTCATCTAACTTTAAATTATTTACCAAGCTTTATATCACCCCAAATTTAATAAACAATATCTATAGTCATACTGCAGAAAGGATGTGTCTTCTGGTGAAAATATTTGAAACATCAATGACAACCAATGTGAAAGATATTTGTGAAGGGGATGATATTTCCATACATACTCTGATGATTAGGCCATATTGATATCTACGTCCATGCTCACAAACCAAATATTCCTAAAACTTTGTAGAAATTAGCAATGACTAAAAACAAAGGCTAGTCTTGTGTTAGAATTCAAGACTGAAAAGGCCAAAAGTATCACAGAATCGAATCAGTAAACTTTTCTTACAATAATTCATCCTTTCAAAGGTGAACCTGATGAACTATCCTGAAAAAGTTAATGTTTTTACCATAGAAAAAATATTTATTTTCTTAAATAAACTCACTGGAAGTAGAAAATATTGGGTTATGGAATACAAGAGCTTTAGGCTTATCATGGCTAACCAGCTACTCTCCACTTAGAAGTCAGCCTTAGTTCATATTATACGCTTGGTACATGGTTTCAAGCTGTAATTGGACTCACATGAACAAAGTTAGTGGTTACTGCAATGTCATCTCTGTCTTTCTATGATTATAGAAATTAGCAATGACTAAAAACAAAGGCTAGTCTTGCGTTAGAAATGGTTTCAGATCCATTTCTGAAACAATGGTTCTATGACTTTTTTGATAATCATTGAATATAAAGGAAAGAGGCAACTATAACTGATAAAAACTAAATAATTTAAACTTTATAATCAGTAAAAAAAACTTGACTTTTAAAATTGTTTCCAATTTAAACATCTATCAACAGTAGAATAAATCACAGTCTCTTTAAATAGTCAAATATTATGAAAATGAAGTAGTTAAGATATGTACAGATGTATCTTCAAAATATAATATTGGGCATAAAAAAGTTGTGGAAATATGTGTATACAGGATGCTATGTGTAAATAGTGTTTTAAAATGTCCAAATAACTATGTATTTGGGGATTATACATTTACATAAAAAGATATTTTTTGAATGACCTAAATCAATGGTCCCCAAATTTTTGGCACTAGGGACCAGTTTCATGGAAGACAATTTTTCTACCACCAGAGGGCTGGTAGAGGATGTTTTCAAGAGGATATGATTCAAACACATATCTCCACCTTGGATCATCAGGCATTAGATTCTCATAAGGAGCACACAACCTATATCCTTCATGTGTGCAATGGGGTTTCCGGTTCCCCTGGGAATCTAATCCGCCACTTATCTAACAGGAGGCAGGGCTCAGGTATGATGAAAATAATGGGAGGCCTGTAAATCTCGCCTGTAGCTTCGCTCCCTCTCCTGTCACTCGCCTCTTGCTGCACAGCCCATTCCTGACAGGCCACAAGTCATTACTGGTCTGCGGCCCAGGGGTTGGGGACCAACCTAAATGATAAACAGAGTTCAACAATAAGGTTATGGGAGGGAAAGTATAAAAACACAGTAGGAGGCTCAGTGCCCGTAGATCAGCTGTTAGGGCTCCAGCCACATGCACCGGGCCTGTGGGTTCCAGCCACAACCCGGTCAGGGCCTGCTAATCAAACAAACAAAGAGCCCGGCATAGTGGTGGGCACCTGTAGTCCCAGCTACAGGGGAGGCTGAGGCAAGAGAATTGCTTGAGCCCAAGAGTTTGAGGTTGCCGTGAGCTGTGATGGCACGGCACTTTCAGCACTCTACCAAGAGCGACGTAGGGAGACTCTGTCTCAAGAAAAAAAAAAAAAGGAGAGAAAAATGGAATTGGGAAGATTTTAAAGTGAATGATGAAGTATATACTGATGCTCATTATATTATTCTTTTTACCATTTTATATATTAGAAAAGTTCCATAATCCAGAAAAAAATTGATAAAAATTTTAAAAAGAAAACCGACTTAATTTCTCCCATGAGTACTCTAAAGGCAACTCATATATTTATACATTATATTGAACAATGAACTTATTTTCCTGAAAAAATAGCACATAGATGTCACTGAGATAATAAAAAAAATGATGATTTTTTTATTTATATTCTTTTAGGGCTATTTATTGATAAAAATTAGATAAACTGTTTATAGCATTTCACCTAAGGAATTAATGTAAACCACTATCAAATGGTGTCAGGATACTAACAGACATCGGCCACATGCTTCACACACAGAAACATCTGGACTCTACCCATCCCATGGCACACCCCTGCCATAAGTCTTTGAGAGTTTAATACTCTCTAAAATATTTTTTTCAAATAAAATGAAATAGATCTTATTATATCACGTCAGTATTGTTTCCAACTTGCGCTCTCTGGTTGGCCCAAACACTACCAGACTGTTCCCAGAATTTCTAGCCTGTCTTTCTCAGATACCACCCAAATCTAGCCAGGGTGAGAAGTTCCCTTGAAGGCTGTAACCTTTGCTATGTAACTAGGTTCTTTCCCTGCCCAGTTCCAATGTGATACAGAAGGTCCATGTAGGGCAGAACCACCTCCCTCCCTGCAGGTCTCCTGGAGCCAAATCAACCTCAAATGCAGAGTGTACTAACCAGTCTGGCCCCCAAGCCATTTCATTTGCTATGTAAATACCCAGGCTCCAAACCACATCTATCAAATCAGAATCTCAACCGATGCTCAAGCAGCCATATTGGTACCAGTCCAAAGTATAAGAGCTGACAGCTGGCTCCAGGTTCTACCACTTGTTCTGCCTGCTAGAAACACTCTTCATTCTTTACCCCGTCCCTTCACGCCATACTCATCCTTCAGGTTACAGTTAAAGGTTACTTTTTCTAGGATGCCCCCTATACAAGCATGCTCTTACTGTACCTGGTGGATATCAGCATTTTTGACAGTGCATTGTAAGCACTGTTTAACTCTCCATGTTTTCCTCCTACATCAAAACACTGTGAAGGTAGGAACAGGACTTCTTTTTTGTTATTGGCTGTGCACCTAGACACCAAGGAGATAATTGTTGAGTAGATGAGTGAACATGTAAATTTGAGAGAGATTAAAGGCCACTTCTGTGTTCTGGCTTTTCCTTTGCACCTAATCCCTATGCAAGCATTACAATGCAGGGGTTAGGAGCATGGGTTTAGTCAGGCCACCTCATCACTACTGTGTTTCCTGGGGAGGTGATTTCAACCTTCTGTGGTTCTGTTTCCTCCTCCTGGATCACAGGAAAACCAAGGCACAGAGAACAGTTAGAATAGTGACAATAGGAATATTGATTATTATACTCAGTAAATATCTATTATTTCATTTTTATTATGGTCTCCTATGCCCAGTTCTGACACCAAACCTAAGATACCCCTCCCTTATAAACATTAGGCAGTCTTACTAAATAAAGCCTTTCCCCCCACCCCATGGAAGACAGCTCCTACTCCATGAATCAATGACTACATGTACTGCTGAACAGAAAGTTGCAAATGTGCTTAATCACAGTATTTTCTAGCCTGAATGACCTTGAAGAAATATCCAATGGTCCAATTTTAAAGAAGATGCATGATTTGCCTAAGCCACAGATAGCTTTGACAAAACTTGGCCTAGAACCCTGTTCTTCTCTTTCCCAGTCTTTCTACTACATCCCATGGCCTCTCAGCTCAAGTAACTGCTGACTATTTTAAGATCTAGGCCACTGACCACATGCCGTAGCTGTAGCCCTTCTCTGTTATTTCCACATATTTTACTCGCCACTCCTGGAATATTTGTTCACTTTTTGCTGACATCTGAGATTCTAATGCAAGAAAGATCTCAGCACCACCAACCCCAGACTCTCGCAAACTCTGAGAGGTAGGCCATGGGAGGTACACAGCTGGTATGGTTTAGATGTGGTTATTTGATCCCATTAAGTGTTATATTGGAACCTAGACCTAATGGGAGGTATTTGGGTCATGAAGAAGATCCAACGTGAATAGCTTGGTGCCACTCTCATAGATATGAGTCCTTGCTCTATTAGTTCCCTCAAGAACTGTCTGTTAAACGAACCTGGCACCTCCCTCTCCCCTCTCTCATTTCCTTCCTCCCATCAAGTGCTGCCTACTTCCCTTTACCCTCTGCCATGAGTGGAAGCCTCCTGAAGCCCTCACCAGAAGCATGCTGCCATGATGCTTGTACAGTCTGCAGAAAGGAGAGCCAAAGAAACCTCTTTTTCATAATTTACCCAGCCTTGGGCACTTTTTATGCTAACACAAAAAGGGACTTAGACAACATTGAAGTTGCAGCAGGCCACAGAGAGGTCTAGCTGTCAGATTCATTCTGTAACAAGAAAGGGCCCCAGATAAAGGCTGTTTTCAGATGCTACCACATCAATGACTCTAATTTTGCTGCTTGGCAGGTCCCAAGAATACTCCCCCATCACAGCCACCCACATACTCATTAGGTACACAGTGTTCTTGTGATGACCAAGCCCCAGTGTGGGTACTTTAAACAAGCTTCTGATGGGGCCTCCTTCTCAACATCAACACATTTATAACCATGTCTTTCCCACAGCTTATTTGTCCTAATGTAATTCATCCTTAAACAGAATTTTTTTTCTCAAATATCTTATTTCAAAAGGCAACTAAGTAATAATTAGCTTTTCAACTTTTCAATTAATCCTTGATTTTTCATCATCTGTTTACATGGAATCATTTTTTGTCAAATGGTGCTCTTTGTAGTATCCTCAGTCTTAAGACAACCTGGCATGAAAGCATCTTTCCTACTTATTTCTAACTTATTCTCTGCCAGAATTAATACCAAGATACTCATGTACAAATAGAAAATACTCCAGGTAGATAAAAGGAGTTGGTTTGTGCTACTGCACCAGTGCCTACAAAAATTCTATTTTACTTCTTCTCATAAAGTGGCAAAAAAAAGTAGAGACCTCAAATCATTGAAACCATCAATATTCTTGTAGCTTCTTTTCCAAACAGTACCTTTCTGTTATTCAAACATTCTTGGCAGGTGAACTGTTTGGCTTACATTCATAGCCAGGTCTGTTTTATTACTTTGAGCTACTAACTTTTGTTAAACTCCTGGCAACTTCTAATAAGAAATGCCCCAGTTTCAAATTTCCAGGGGGCACACAGTAGTCATTGGTGTCATTTCTCCTTTCTTCCAACCTCATAATCTAATTGTACTTCACAGTTCCTGTTGTAGGTTGAATTGTACCCGAGAAAGAATATGTCTAAGTGTCAAGCTTGGGTACCTGAGAATATAACCTTGTTTGGAAAAAGGGTCTGTACAGGAATAATCAAGTTAAAATGAAGATTAGGGTGGGCACTAATCCAATGCATAGTTTTCTTACAGGAGGGAAATTTAGACAGAGATGCCAAGCAAAGACAGAGTCATAGATCAGAGAGATGTTTGTTTCTATAAGCTAAGAAATTCAACGGATTGGCAGCAACCACCAAAAACTGGGAAACAGGCATGGAACAATTTCTCTCTCAGATTTCCAGAAGGACCAAACCCTACTAACACTCAGGTTTCAGACTTGGGGCCCAAATCTGTCAGAGAATTAATACCTGTTGCTTTAAGCCACTAGTTTGTAGTTCTTTGCTATGGCAACCTGAACAAATGAATACAGCCCCCTCATAGCTATTTGAAATGATGTCACTAGTTCTCTCCAATAAGCTACAATGGAAAGTACATGTGTTGCTTATAGGCAAAAGTAGTTCATTGGCAACGGAATAGCCTCCAGAATCTCTTTCCATCAGGCTTGGGTCTCTAACAACCTTCAATGGATGTGAATACTTAGCATCACCTAGAACAAAACTTTTGTTGGTTCAAAATGTGGATATTTAGATGTTTTTGCCATGGTAAAACACAGATTATTTTGCACCCCACCTCAGGACTATAACTATTATGTGGTTTAAAAAGACAGAAAAAAGTTGAAATTTTTTTCTAAAATTTTCTAAAAACAACTAAAACTTAAAGTCCAAATGATCTAAACCCTTGCATTTAGCCAAATCCCACACCAGGGAAAACAATCTGATAGTTTCTTGCTGATTAAATGTCAATGTGTTCTCATCCCTAAAAGAAATCGTAATCAGGAAATTTCAGGCAATAACCAGCAGGTGGGTCTCTCTGCCACTCTTGAGATGAAGCCAAGTAGGTGACTATTCAACCAGGGAAGATAGCTACTCTGAGTGTGTCCCCGGATATCATGTGCTTTTAATTGAACCATTTTTGTGTTATGTCTGTGACCCAGAAAACTCAAAGTTAATGTCTCTATGCTATAAGGTGGAAAATTAGAGAAGTGTTTAGGAGGATGGGGTTGATTTTGAATCTCACTTGCTTCTCACCATTGTGGGCACATTACTGCAACTGTGTAACCCTCCATTTTCACAAATGTAAAATGGAGATGAAAATTTTATTAGTTTGCTGTGGGAATTAAATGAGGTAATTTGGGAATCACTTGGGTCAGTGTCTGCCACACAGCAAAGTTATCAAGCAGTGCTGGCAATTATTACTGTAAACAACATGCCTGGTTGACCTAATAGCATAAAACTCAGAGGCTTGCATCATTTTCTGTTCCTTTTACATGTTCATTTCTACACGCCAACACTGAGCCCCAAATAGGAAGGTCACTGAGAGCTGGGTTTGTGAGATGATCATTCTAAACAGGAACACAAAACTCTCCCAGGGCAGCTCTTGGCAAGCCATGAGATTGATGGCACTTGTGAAAAACACAACAGTGGAACAGGATGACACAACATCTGTGAACAGAGAATTCAAGTTCAGAAAGCAACGACACTCAGAGTCACCCAAGTACTCTATTTGGCATGAGGGAAAATAATTTTAATGAAAATACTACTCAGTCAAAATTTATTTCTTTGACACAATTTTTAGGAAAAATCAGGAAATTTCAATTCAAGCTTTACTTCTTGCTACAGTATCAGCATTTCCTGTATAGTCGGTTATTTCTAAAGAAGTAAAAAGCACTATGTGTAAAGATACAATTTTATGTCATTTATTACCAGAGTGGTAATGTTTCCTAAAAAGTAGCTTTCATTGTATTATTTAAGTGCCATTATCTCAAACAGTGAGGGATGAGTAACTTAATGATGAACCAAAGCTTAGGAGTTGCAAATACCAAGGTTGGCAGAGGTATTTTATTGTGCTGAAGTT
This sequence comes from Arctocebus calabarensis, assembly GCA_963573935.1. Taxonomy (NCBI): domain Eukaryota; kingdom Metazoa; phylum Chordata; class Mammalia; order Primates; family Lorisidae; genus Arctocebus; species Arctocebus calabarensis. The sequence goes on from CAUYON010146057.1 coordinate 14,609, forward strand.
CACAGCAGGTCTATTGCATACAAAGATAGCACTATTGTCCCCTCACTGTGGCATGAATTTACATCCATCAACATTTTCTGGCCCCTTCTTTAATTAATAGCAGCATGCATTTCCCAGAGGTTTCCCAGGAATCGAGAACACAGTCTGTGGGCATGTCACACATCAAAAGTAACTGGCCTTCTCTGAATCACAAATCATATCCTCCTCATCATGACTGTGCTCTAAGTAAATCTAAGAGCATCACACTCAAGTGATATGCTCTCCTAAAAAGCAATGTGTCTTTTTCTCTTCTCATCTCTTCTTTTCATTTCTTTTCTTGGTCATAACACAGAGATCCAGAGTCAAATGCCTATTCAGTTCTAAAGCTTTCCCTGTGGATCTGTTATGAAGGAAATGGATTCCAAAAGCACTTGCAAAGCAATATGAAAGATAATATTCTATGTTGCAAACAAATTTCTCTTACTCTACATTTCTGTCCCAGTTGTTAATGCAATAACAGCCTTGCAAAGTAGGAAAAAGTTCAGAAATGAGTGAACAACATGGTGGGAATACAAAATTTACTGTATTTTAAGAGAATACAATGCATCCTCAACTAAAACTATTTACTGACAGAAAATACCATTTTGTCTTCAATCCATTTGAAAGCTCCAGTTCAAATCTCACTTTTGGCAAAACACTGTGGAAGTTCAGTAACAGAATATCACCTTACTTTATTATTAAACATTATCATTTTCAATAGCATTATTTTCTTTTTTCTTTTTTTTAATTCACTTTCTCTGCAAAAAAAAAAAAAAATCACTTATTGGTAGGGGTTCCTGAAGCCAAAATATGGACTCAATCCCCATGTGAATCTGTTAACATCAATTTCAAAATCACAGACCTATAAGACAGTTTTATACATACTTTTATAAAATGTGTTACTGGTAAGGCAGAGCCTAGGAAGATGGACCAATCACCAATACTAAAAAAACAATGAAAGGAATCTACCCTACTGCTTGGTTAGGACATAGCCTGTAAAATCAAGGGCTGCAAGTGTACACATTTGCTCAACCTTTCTGTTCTTGTCTTTAAATAGTCTATGAGTCTAAATGCCTTATAATCTATTAACAAGATCCCTAATAACAAGATATTTTAATCTCATTTAACTCAGCTCTAATTTTGGTTATCTCTTTTTTAAATAAAATGGGGATGTATGTAAATATCCTGACTTTTAAAAATGAAGTATTGTCATTTGCAGCAGTGTAAATAGGAATGAAGGTCACTGGGTTGAGTAAAATAAACCTGAGACAAACAAGAAATGTGGCACATTGTCCTATGAAAGAGCTAAAAAGTGAATCCATATTCTTCTTAGCAAAGTATCTCAAGAATGGAATAAAAAGTATCCAATGTACTCAGCCCTACTATGAAGCTAATTTATAGTTTTCATATGAAGGCTACAACCCAATTATAGCATGAGAATATGGGGAAAGGGGCCAGGGAGGGGAGGGGAGAGAGGAGGTTGGGTGTAAGGAGGGTAATTGGTGGGGCCACACTTATGGTGCATCTTAGGAGGGTACAGGCAAACCTTACTAAATGCAGAATACAAATGTCTTCATACAATAACTAAGAAAATGCCATGAAGGCTATGTTAATCAGTTTGATGAAAATATTTCAGGTTATATATGAAACCAGCACATTGTACCCCTTGATTGCACTAATGTACTCAGCTGTGATTCAATAATACAAGAATAAAAGTGAATCCAGTGAGGATAGAGAGTAGAAAAGTGGTTACCAGAGGCTGGTAAAGGAAGTGGGTACAGAGATTTAGGAGAATCTGGTTAAGAGGTACAAAATACGGTTAGATTTCTTCATTAGAACAGCTGGTTTGTTTTGTATGCTTGCCTGAACTTTGGCTGGCCAACAAAGATATATTGGAGTTGTCTTTAACTGCAATATCTAAAAAAAAACACTCAAGAAATAAAGCTGAATATGTCTTTGTAAAGGGTATCCAACCGAAGTTCAGGTGGTCACACACTATTTCCAGCTGTTGTGTGGCCCTATTGATATCTGAGGCTGAATAAGTCACAAATTTCAATAAATTTGAACATTTTCTTCTGTTACTACATGCTGTGATAGCGAAGGTTTATGCTATTAGCAACAGTTAATATTTTTTAGCATAAATTCTAGTCAAAAAATCATAAGTGGAACTTTCATGATGCTTTTATTTTTAAATCATAGCTGTGTACATTAGTGCAATTATGGGGTACAATGTGCTGGTTTTGTTATTCACTCCATGGGTAATTTTATTCTTGTTGTTCTTTTATTTCAAGATACAGAAGAATGTTATAAAGCACCCAGACTCTGCACAGAAAACAATAGGGTGGCTCAGCATAGCCATCATAGTGGTGGGACAATCTTTGATTAAGATAGAAATGCCAAGGATAGAAATAATGTGGGATTTGTAGATGCATCGTCTGACCATATATTGACTCTTCCACTAGGGATATTTGGCAGTTCGCACCTCTGCTTTGAACCACAGATTTCTCAGTCATGAATTAAGCAAAAAGACTTTTCCTGCAAAAATGCTAGTTTCCCACCAAATGACAGTTGCTACTATTTTATTAAACATGCTATTCTACTTTTATTTTCACTTTGAGATAGAGTCTCACTTTGTCACCCAGACTAGAGTACACTGGCAAGATTATAACTCACTGCCACCTCCATCTCTTGGCCTCAATTGATCCTCCCACCTCAGCCTCCCAAGCAGCTGGGACTACAAACATGTACAACCACAGTCAGCTAATTTCTAGTTTTTATAGAGATGTGGTCTAACTGTCACTCAGGTTGGTCTTGAACCCCTGGGCTCAAGTAATCCTACTTCAGCTTCCCAAAGTGATAAGATTATA
>CAUYON010146059.1:0-14330 GCA_963573935.1 Arctocebus calabarensis
ATCAAACCCCAGTGAGAATGGCCCATATCACAAAATCTCAAAATTGCAGATGCTGGCATGGAGTGGAGAGAAGGGAACACTTTTACACTGCTGGTGGGACTTCTAACTGATACAACCTTTTTGGAAGGAAGTATGGAGAACTCTCAAAGAACTCAAGCTAGACCTCCCATTTGATCCTGCAATCCCATTACTGGGCATCTACCCAGAAGGAAAAAAAAAATCCTTTTATCGTAAGGCTACTTGCACTAGACTGTTTATTGCAACTCAATTTAGTCGCCAAAATGTGAAAACAGCCTAAATGCCCACCAACCCTGGAATGGATTAACAAGCTATGGTTTATGTACACTATGGAATACTATTCAGCCATTTAAAAAAATGCAGACTTTACAGCCTTTGTATTAACCTGGATGGAAGTGGAACACATCATTCTTAGTAAAGCATCACAAGAATAAAAAAGCATAAATCTCATGTACTCAATTTTGATATGAGGACAATTAATGACAATTAATGACATGGTGGGGGTGAGAGAAGGGGAGACAGAGAGAGAAAGAATGAGGAAAGGGTGGGGAAAGGAAGAGCAGAAAGAGGGAAGGAGCGACGGGGTGGGGTCTTGGTGTGAGCCACAACTTTTGGGGGCAAGACACGATTGTAACAGTGACTTTACCCAACAAATGCAATCAGTGTAACATGATTTATTGTACCCTCAATGAATCCCCAACAATAAGAAAAAAAAATATTAGGGTACAAACAATTAGGTCACAATGTTTGCATTTATTAGGTAAAGTCCCTCTTGTAGTGGTGTTCCACACCCGTGTGCCATATATCCTTACATTGTAGCTATTAGGTGGGAGCATACCAATAATCCCCCCTTCTTCTCTCTCCTCACTCCCTCTTACCCCTCCCCCTCCCCCCAACATGAATTAAATTGAGTTTTTCTCTTGTGTAGGTATTAGTCTACTGGCTTTATGTTAACAATGAGTACATTGGATACTTGCTTTTCCGTTCTTGTGATACTTCACTAAGGGGAACGTGTTTCAACTCTATCCAGGTTAATACAAAAGATGTAAAGTCTCCATCATTTTTATGGCTGAATAGTATTTCAGGGTATACACAACTATAAATTGAGATGCAATAAACAATCTAGTTTATGATACAATGATTTTTTTTTTCTTCTGGCTAGATGACTAGTAATGGAATTGCAGGATCAAATGAAGGGTCTATTTTGAGTTCTTTGGTGATTCTCCATACTTCTTCCAAATAAACTATATTAGTTTGCAATTCCACTAACAGTGCAAAAGTGTTCCCTCTCTGTACATCTATGCCAGCATCTGCAGCTTTGGGACTTTGTGATGTGGGCTATTCTCACTGGGATTAGGTGATATTTAAGGCAGGTTTCATCTGCATTTCTCTGATGATTAGGGACAATCAGCATTTTTTCATATGTTTGTTACCCATCTGCCTGTCATCCACAGTGATAGAATTCTTTGCTCATTTTTTGTTGATTAATTTGAGCTCTCTGTAGATTCTAGTTATCAACCTTCTGTCAGATTTGTACAGAATTGAGATTTCTGTCCATAAAGAACTTTAAACATAATATTCTATAAGAAAAAATTAAGAAAAGCTTAGTTCAGATAGATATTCCTTGCTAGTTTTTGTCTATAGACATGCGAGGACAGCAAAGTTGGTCTCTTTCTTTGTCTATCTTCCTTCTCATAAGCAGAGGCAATAATTTATTCTAAATGTGGATATTAGTTCTTAGTAATTTTTCAGTATGCCAGCATCACTATGACAGATGTCATTGCTGATAAAATCTTCAATAGCCACACTTTAAAACTTTTATGTTTTCATTTTAATGATTTACTTTCAAGTTTGAGTTCCCTCACAATTCCAGTGTGTTATTATTTGACTTGGGAAGTGTTTTTTGGGTATACTGATACCAAGGCATAGATTTAACTATCAGGTGTTAAAATTCATAATGATCCTTTAAGGGACATTGTAATATTTAATTTAATACATAACCCCCAAAACCCTATGTGGTATAAATTATCATCCCCACTGAACAGTTCAGAAAAATGGAACACGGACAGATAAGTTGGTTCACTCCAACAAGACCTTAAGAGTAGTAACTAGAGTGCCAGGATCCAAATCCACAGCACGGAATTCCAACTCCAGTGTTTTCTCTACGTCAATACAGTACCTCTGTTTTCTGAATTATTAATGCATCTCATTATTGAATGTGATGCCTAATAACACTGCATCATTGCAAAGCTGTTACCATAACAAAACAACTCAAAGAACATGCCTGATTGCCATTTTACCTAAATTTCTTTTTTTTTTTTTTTTGACAGTCTCACTTTGTTGCCCTCTGTAAAGTGCTCTAGCATCACAGCTCACAGCAACCTCAAACTCTTGGGCTTAAGTGATTCTCTTGCCTCAGCCTCCCAAGTAACAGGGACTATAGGCATCCACCACAAGGTCCATCTATTTTTAGAGACCAAGTCTCACTCTATCTCAGGCTGGTCTTGAATATGTGAGCTCAGGCAATCCACATGCCTTGGCCTCCCAGAGTGCTGGGATTATAGGTGTGAGCCACTGCGCCCAGCCCTAAATTTCATTCTTGAAATTAAATATTATTAAGCTCGGCTCAGCACCTGTGGCTCAGCGGGCTAAGGCGCCAGCAACATACACCTAAGCTGGCGGGTTCGAATCCAGCCTGGGCCCACCAAACAACAATGACGGCTGCAACCAAAAATTGGCCGGGTGTTTTGGCGGGCGCCTGTAGTCCCAGCTACTTGGGAGGCGGAGGCAAGAGACTCGCTTGAGCCCAGGAATTGGAGGTTGCTGTGAGCCTGTGATGCCACGGCACTCTACCCAGGGTGACAGCTTGAGGCTCTGTCTCAAATAAATAAATAAATAAATAAATAAATATTAAGCTTTTCTTCAATATGAAGCAAATGCCATTTTCAAAGCCTCATTGAATTTATTTATATTTATTTTGACATGCTCCAAGTGTCCATTTGATTAACAATGCTCACAAGTGCATGCTCAAAATATAAATGCTTAAACTATAAATTTCATAGCAATAAAACCTAGTGGTCTATAAGAAAAAGGGTTGAGCACATTCTAATTTTCATCAAAAATGTAATAGCAGGAAAAGGTTTACTTTTGTTAATGTGGAAATTTATCTCAGTAATTTAAAGTTTTTTTTCTGTAGGCTGTCAGCATTGATTCTGTGAGTTACAACTGAAATCTTTGTGGGAAATAAACAGAGGAGACACTGTCTAAATTTGGAGAGAATAGAGGGATAGGAAGAGAAAGCAGGATGAAAAATTAGATATATTAGATCAAACAGAGGAAAGTATATTTTCATCCCATATTTTTGAATAGCTATAACTTTGTGATCTTTTTGTTTCTTTCATTTCTTCCTGGTATTCAATCACATTTTCAATACAAATTATCGTATTATTTTGCAGAAACACTTTGTGTTCCTTGGTGGATTTATTCAGCTAATTAATGTTTAAAAAAAGAATTACTGAAAGCAATATTGCGAGAAATAATTTCCAAACTGAAATTTATACACTTGAAAACTGATTCCTATAAAAATGATTTGGCTGTATAAAAAAAGAAGCAATCCATCAGCTCCACAGGCCCAGACATGGGCATAATAGGATTTCTTTTTTATAGAAATTACTGCTATGACTGAGTCTTGTTAACCCTAGAGGGAAAAAAAAAAAATCCACTGGCAAGGTCTAATCAGAGACTGAAATAGAATGTTGTATTGTCTGAAATGATTATCTCTGTGTTGTAGTTGAAAGACAAATTAAATGTGTTAGAATCAAGTGAAATATTCATTTCCCCTCTTACTTCACCAGGCTACCTCACTTTAACTCAATTACTACTAGGTGCCTTTGCTCCCTAATTCCCCTCACATCCTGATAATTAAATGTATATCCCATATTTCATTTCTATTCAGACACACAATGGAGGATTGTCTGCTGATAAGAATTAATGTAACCTGTCCTAGTACCCCTGCCTAGCCTACTTACTCACTGCCTCAACCGTTCCCTCAAACCATCCCCCGCTGCTAAGGACCATAACAGAATTCCCTGTCATATTCCTCTCCCACATTGCTTTTTCCCTGGGAGCTAACACCACCCCCGCCCCTCCTTCCAGAAGACTCTCACCAGCTCTGGCAGCGGGGTAGAGAAAACATCAGAATGTTTCAGGTTGATGAAAATATTTCAGATTGTATGTGAAGCCCACACACTGTACCCCATGATTGAACTAATGTACACAGCTATGATTCAATAAAAAAAAAAAGAAATGAAAAAATAATAATAATAATAGAATGTTTACATCCAGTAGCTTTTTGCCAGTTATATGTACTTGTGTTCCTATGGTTATTTGACAGCTAAGTAGCAAGGTACATCTTTCCTTTGGAAAATGTAGAAACCTAAAACATTCCTGAAGACTATGTTTTCTGTGGTGTTTTGTTTTGTTTTCTGATTTCCCAAGTTTACAAAATGCAGATAGGATTTTGAATATCACAAACACTTTTCCTCAATTTTCAACAGGAAGCATTTGTCATGTAATTCAACAATGAACCAGAATAAACATTTTTGAAGATATATTTAAATGACAAATCATAAGCTAATGGTTTTCCTATAGTTAGAACAAACCGTGCTTTTAGTTGTTGTATAACAGTTAAGCATGGGCTCTGAAGCCAGCCTGCCTGCGTTCAAGACCTGCTCTGCCCTCCAGTAATTGGTATTAGACATTGTGCAAATTGCCTAAACTACCTATGCCTAATACCTCATTCTGCGAAACGGAGAAAGTAATGTTTTCTACTTCCCACTGCTTCCTACAGTGAAAACAAAGTGAGACATGAAAAGCATATAAACCATTATTTGTAAGAGTTAGAGCATCACAATTGCTACTTATTACAATAAGAACATTGTAAATGAAAAAATTTTAAACACAGAATTATTCTTTAGTTTGTAGATATTATAAAGGCACAATATGGATTCTAAAACCATAATTTTAAAAAAAACTATTTCTTATTATTGCATGTTTACTTCAGGAGCGTTATCAAATTAGTTTTAATAATTGATTCCTCTAAGCTCTCAGATCTTACTCCCCAGAACTTGTTTTGCTGTCATATAACTGTTTGAAAGAATAAAGCTAACCTTAAAGACCAAAGAAATGCATTCCCGAATCATTACTTTTGTTGTTGTTTTTTTTTTTTTTTTTTTTTTTTTCAGTTTTTGGCTGGGGCTGAGTTTGAACCCACCACCTCCAGTATATGGGGCCGATGCCCTACTCCCCTGAGCCACAGGTGCCGTCCCAGAATCATTAGTTTTTATGGTAATACAAGCTGATAAGGCCTCCATGTTAATTAACAATGCTATTACCACTAAGTTCCTCAGTATCACCTCTCACAAGATAAACATGTTGTTTGCAAATATCAGATACCAAGACAGCTAAGACAATTTTTTGAAATTCTTCCTTGTAGTTCCTTATTTCCTGCCAATACCTTTATCTTTATCATCTTAGAGAATACATTAATAGCCTATTTCTGCTCACCTAATCAACATGAAAACCCGTATTTCTAAGGACATTTTACAACTGTTAGAACATTTTTCAATCTAGTAGTTGTTTTTCATGTTTCTGTCATTTGTAATGCTTCTATAATTTCTTTGTTTTTATTTAATAGTAGAATCAGAAAGCATTCCACTACATAAAGTAAATTTTTTGTTTGTCCTAACATTTGTCAAGATATTTCATGTGCTTATGCTGAATTGATTTCAGTATTTCCCCTATATGTTTAAAATTAATGTGTTTAGTAAAATCAGGTGCTTCCTATGACACAGGATGTCTGTGGCACAATGAAATGGTTAGAACCCATCTTTTTAAATGCCCACTATTTGGATTTAGTCTTCGTGAAATCATTGTTCTTTTTTTATACTGGTAAAAAGAACATTTTTCTCATGTTACCTCCTGAATACAACACTGATTGGACTTCTGGCAGATATTTTCTTACCAAAATAAATGAATTCATTTTCCTCTCAATCATAAGCTAAATCTTCCTGGGAATCTAGCACTTACTTGACTCCATCTGCTCCCATTCTTTATTCAACATTTCAGACAGAATTGGCTTTGATATTATAATGTCTGTGCCTAGAGATGGCTGGTTTGACAAACAAAAAAAGGCACCCAACTTCCAACCAGAGCATTTTCTGTGACACAGAATTCAAAGTTGCTCAGCTGCTGACTGACTTGAGAAATAGTTCATACTGATTCCTATGTACCTTTTATATAAACTATAGAAATAAAATAACGAAAGCTGAAAGTGATCACTTAAGACAGTCTTTTCTTCTATCCCAGCAGAGTGCCAGTTGTCAGCACCAGTGCTGATCTTAGTAGTCCCCGTCATAGATAAAGCTGTCTGGAATCATGTCTTATATTTTTACTTAAATGTGTATTTCACTTTCTTTCTCCCACAATTGTTTACAAATTTTGCACAGCCTCCTTTGAGACCTGAAACAATATTTCTCCCAGGAAGGACTACTCTTAAAGAAATATGTACCGTGGTTTGGGTTCTTTCCACCAACACTTCTCTAACCTCTATGCTCTTCTTTGTACCTAAGAACTTATTGTTACCCTTTTACTCCAGCTAATAACAAATTACTTGATGGAATTCATTCATATGTATTCTCTCCTTCACAGACTGGGTTTCCTTTAAATAATGCTTTATTTAATAGAACAAAGTACATAATAACATAAATTAAAAAACTGAGAGAAATAAACTTTCTAGGTGGCAAAAAAAAAATTTTTTTCAGTTCATTCCACTATCTTTCTTTCCATTAAAATTTTCCATAGGGGGAGAGTTTTTAATTCTCATTTCTTAGTATTATTGAGGAGTAGAGTTGTTCATTTTTATAAATTTTAAAATCTAAATGTAGCATGTGCATGCATAAACATAGGTGTTATCTTATTTAGTTTTATTTTTAGTTTTTATTTTTGTTTTATCAACATTCAAATTTGAAAAATACTCTCAAAGAAACTTGCTCTGTAATGGTTTCACAATTTCTCCTTAATTCTTTTGTTCCAATTTTGTTATTCAAAATGCGTGCATGTTATACATATATTTAATATGAAATGCAAATCTATATATACGTTGATTCCATTTATCTTCACTTCAATGTGAAATATGTGTAAGAATATTAACAGTAGTTATATTTCAGCACAGTCCAATGTTCTCAAATATTTCTTAACATAACTGTTAATTAACACACTCATTAAGAAAATTCTGGTAAACTTAAGTTAATATGAGACACTCTATGCTATGACTTTCTCCACATTTGGAAAAGAAAAGGTCACTGTAATTTTATATACTATTGTCAAACATAGCAATGGTATTATCTAATTTTAAAAATTGGGATATTATAATAAAATCATTCTGAATAATTTTTGTTACATAAGCAAAATGTACCATGGTTTTCCAATTTTATTTATATTCAAATAGTGTTCCATCGATTCATATCTAGATTATTACATCTTTCTTATGCATTCACAATTACATTCTATTTGTCTCGTTGCCATTTCTATTAAGCTCAATAGACTGAATTGTTTCTGAAATGAGGGATGATATGACTAAATTAAACTGGATATTAAAACCATCACTTCTTGAATGGAAAAATAAAATTATGAATTTTAGAGTAATAATGTAACCAAGTTACGTACTATAGAATACTGTAGCTTACAAAATTACATCACTTTGAGGTAGGATTTGTGTCTATATTTTATAAGTTGAACTATTTTCCTTTAGAGGGCTCTTAAGCTGTTCAGATCTGGCTCTGCAATGACAACCTTCGCTCAAACTAAAAGCCAGGCCTGTGACTAGGCATCTCAGCCCAGTACTAATTGTGCGTGAAGTTCAGTTCTAGGCATCCTCAGTTGCATCATAAGTTATAGCCACTATATTTCTGACTCCTGACACAGCAGGCAGACAGGGAACCTGCTCTTCAGAGCAGATGCTTGCCCTGTCCCCATCCGCCCCCCCAGGGAAGACAACATATTCTCCACTAAATGACCTCTTGCTCTGAGTCATGGCTCAGAATAACCAAGAGATCTCCCAAGAGCAAGCAGCAGTCACACCCTTTTGAGCTAACAATAGCATTTAGCCATCAAATTTAAGCGTATATTGAGCAAAAGTTACAGAGAGAAAATATTAAAAGTTTTTGAAACTTTTGAACACATGCCTTACGGGGGGATTTTTAAATGTGCTCTTCCATTAATAGATAGTTGTGACTGAGAATCATTCTCTTTCTAAGATACATAAACCCTGTTCAGAAAGAACTAGGCTTAGAAAGAATATAATTTATTTTATATACAATCTGAAGATTGTCGATATCTTCCTTGACAATACCAATTTGGAAAACAATAATTATTTGAAGAAATACACTTTGTTTCCCTAAATGGTAGTCATAATGGTGTTTCTATGCAGAAATACAGATATATATATACATATACACAAAAAGAAAAATATATAAAAATAGAAAATAATAGAAAGAAAAACATAATCCAAAATAAATTGATCAAGTTATGTGACAAGAAGATTTTTACATTCAGACAAATAATTTCAAATTGTTCTTTGGAAATTTCAATAACTTTTTAAGTTAATAATAACCATACGTATTTGTCAAGTCTTACTCCGAAAATATAAAACAGTCAGCTGGGTCCCAGAAAATGGCTGAGTTCTTCTTCTGCTTTCCTTATATTGTCAACATATTAACAATAGATGTTTTTGCTTGCTGCAATTAAGAAAAGGGAGGTCCTTGTTTTTAGCAAATGTTTATACCAGATTTATTTTCTACAAGTAACAGTGTTAAAGAACTTGGAAATAACTGTCAGCAATCACCTTAAACCAGTGCAACATGGGTTACTGACACCTGAAACTATCATTGCTTATAAAATCACGATCTTCAAATGTAGTGCCTATTGGATCACTTGTCTCTAAACGCCATCGCTAAAAACAATAAGCTAGATTCTCAACTCAAAGAGCTCCTTTCTTCTTTTGAATCTCACAGAATGAAAATCTGACCCGCTATATAAACACTCACTAGTACATCTTTTTAAATGTACATTGTATTGTATACACTTTGCACTTTGAGTTTTTTTTTTTTTCTTTATCATGTCTAATAGAGATCGCTGAGAAGAGTAACTTAGCCTTTACAACACAACCATTTTCCAGGATTCCTGCCAAGTGAGTACTTAGGAGGATGGCCTTCAGGCCAGGAGGAGCGTGGTATCCCCTATCTGGGGACCAGAACAATCCAGGAGGCTCCCAGGAGGATCGCATGTGTTATCTGATAGCTCTTTTCCATTTCTGACTAAAGAGATAACTATTGTTTCCAACGGGTTAATATTTCAAGTTATACCAATAAATACACTTCTTTAGCTGCCAATAAATACACTTCTTTAGCTGCTTCCTTAAATTCAGTATGTCATACTTTTTATAATTTTTAGTTTCTTATCCTCAGAAATGTTGACTCTGCAATTGATTTCTCTAATTAAAAAAGAAAATGCAGATTTTCAACCCTTCATTGAATCCAGTTAGCAACCTCCCCAGTGCTACTCTAGCTAGTTAGTAAAAAAAAAAAGTGGCTCCCTACTTCCCCTTGCAATCTAGCTTTATAGATGTGTGTGGCTTTGGGAATCCTGTTTTGTTAGAGAGTTTATAGATGATATTTTTTTTCTCACTCCTGCATTTTTATTATCTCCATGTTTTGAAGCAATTCATGACCAGCCTAGTGCTCTGGGGGTATATTTTTAATAGTAAATAAAAGCATTTCTTTAAGAAAAAGGCACACGTTCCTTGACTAGGTAAGATGTCTGCAAAGTCCCTGCTTGAGGCCTGTCCCCTTCCCTTTTGAGGAGTAGCTGCTATGGTGACCCATACTGGACCCTAGAAACATTCAGCAAAGCGACCGTTCCCTCCCTGACACCTCTCCCCACTTCCCCAGCAGCTGGGACAAAGACAACATACTCCTCAAGGGTCATTCGATCTTGAGGGCCTACAAGGCTGACTTCAAGCTCTTCACAGGGCAGACACTGTCCGTGGTCCACGCCAGTCGCGCACTTGGCCTTGCCCGGCTGAGCACCCACAGCCTGAGCAATGCTATTCTTGCCCCAGGCTGTGCCGCCCTCGGAGCTTATCTTTCTACAGGGCGAGGCAGACCCTGTCCTGGGGCTGATTGCAGCGATGAGGGTCCACGCCAGCCGCCTCATTGTTTCCAAGGCCATCTCCCTGTCACATCTGTGGGGCACGCAGTGCTGTCGTGGCTCACCCGAGAAGCAGGCGCCAGGCACCCAGCCACAGCTCCTCTGGATTAGAACATCAGCTCTGCACAAAGCATCTTGGAGCCCGGTGGCCTGAGCACCGGCAGCGCCTCCACCCCCTTGACACAGATTTCAGCTGACCAGATCTCGGACTCAAGGTCCAGGGAGTCCGGCAGCTGGAAGCACGCTGTTGGGGCACAGTGCAGCTGAGAACAACGGTGAAGAAGGATCTCTCTCTCTCTCTTTTGAGACTGAGTCTCACTATGTCATCCTGGGCAAAGTGCTCCGGTGTCACAGCTCACAGCAACCTCAAACGCTTGGGCTTAAGCGAGTCTCTTGCCTCAGCCTCCCAAGTAGCTGGGACTACAGGCACCCGCCACAACATCCGGCTATTTTTTTTAGAGACAAGATCTCACTCTGGTTCAGGCTGGTCTGGAACCCGTGGGCTCAAGCAATCCACCCCAAGTACAGGATTATAGGCATGAGCCACCACGCCCAAATAGTAAGACTTGAAAGTCAAAATTACCACGTGATCTACGGACTGATGAATCCCGCATTAGCAGGCCTGAAAGCAACATGAACCTCCTCATACATTTCCATCGGAGCTCTTGAGAAACAAGATGTATTGTCAATGAGCGCCAACACTCAATAAGGAATATTTTTCTGAGCAGTAGGTCTCAATGGTGGCCTTAACATTTTCAATAAACTAAAGTATAAACAGATTTGCTTTCATTCAAGCTTTGCTCTTCCATTTATAGAGCAGAGGTAGAGTAGACTTAGCATAATGCTTTTCTTTATAAAATTTTTTTTTTATTAAATCATAACTTTATACATTGATGCATTTATGGGGTTCAGGGGACTTAGCATAATTCTTAAGGGCCCTCAGATTTTCAGAACGGCGAATGAGCATTACCTTCCACTTAAAGTCAAACAGCTGCATGACCCCCTAACAAGACAGTCAGCTCATCCTTGGAAGCTTTGAAGCCGGGCATTGACTTCTTCCCTCTAACTACGAAAGTCCTAGATGGCATTTTCTTCACTGACATTCCAGATCTGTTGTTTAGGGTAACCTCATCCATTATCTTAGCTAGAACTTTTGGATAACTTGCTGCATCTTCTGCATGAGAAGCTGCTGCTTTGACCCTGCACTTTTATGTCACGGAGACCACTTCTTCCCTGAAACTTCATGCATCCACTTCTGCTAGCTTCCACAGCTTCCTTATCTTGAACAGAGTTAGGCCTTTGCTCTGGATTAGGCTTTGGCTGAGGGGAATGTGGTGGCTGCTTTAGTCTTTTATCCAGGCATTTCAAACTTTATTCGTTAACAATCCGGCTGCTTCCGTTTCTTACCATCCGTGTACTCACTGGAGTAGCTTTTTTAATTTCTTCAAGGACTTTTCCTTTACATTCACAACTTAGCTAATTTGGGGGGGCAACAGACTTAGTTTTTTACCTAAGTCAGCTTTTAACAAGCTTTCCTCATTAATCTTAATCATTTCTAGCTTTTGACTGAAAGTTGAGAGATAAATGACTCTTCTTTTCACTTGAAAACTGAGAAGCCCTTGTAGGGTTATTAATTGGCCTAACTTCAATATTATCGTGTCCCAAGGATCTTTGGCCAGGCCAAAGAAAGGGACAGAGTTATGGAAAAGCAAGTCAGTGGAACAGTCAGATACACATTTATTGATTAAGTTCACTGTCTTAGGCTGGGCGTAGCAGCTCACACCTGAAATTCTAGCACTCTGGGAGGCCAAGGAAGGTGGGTTGCTTCAGCTCAGAAGTTTAAGACTAACCTGATTAAGAGCAAGACCCCACCTCTATTAAAAAAAAAAAAATAGAAAAAATTAAAAGTTCACTGTCTTATATGAGTACAGTTCACAAGGCTCCAAAACAATTACATTAGTAACTTCAAAGATGACTAATCGCAGATCACTATAATAGATATAATAATGAAAATGCTCAAAATTTGGTGTGAATTACTGAAATGGGACACTGAGACAAGATATGAACACATGCTTTTGGAAAAAATGACACCAATAGTCTTGCCCAACCCAAGGTTACCACAAACTTTCAATTTGTAAAAAGTGCAATATTTGCAAAATACAATAAAGTGAAAAGCAGTAAAATGAGTTACACAGTTTGGAATTGGAAACTATAGAATGTTTCAACTACGGTGCACAGTAATTGCTTGATTTTTCATTTGTGCAAAAGTTAAGCTTCTTCAACCCACTGCAAACCATACGGGGTGAGGGAGCTGCATTTGTGTCAAGACAGCACAGAGAGAAAATACCTTGTACTTGACACCAGAGCTGTGGCCACTTCTCCATCGGTGCAGTTCCCTCTAACCCCAACGCCTACCTGGAGGGCAATCCCTGAAGACAGAGACTGGAAACTGGCAGAAGCAAACAAGAAAAAAGGAAGTTATTGCCACTTAACCACAAAACCTCTTCCGTCCATTATTCATACAGCCTACAGCCCTCATTTCCCCACCCTGATAGAGGAATTGGAGAGGCTATTTATGAGTATGTGTGTAATAGAGACATTGAGAGGCCTCCATTTATCCCTGCACCCTCGTCTTGTGAGTCTATGAAGAGACAAAAATCTGAATTCAAACTCCCATGCAGCAGTTAGAAGATGTAAAAAAAAAGGTCTTGGAACTGGAAACTGTAAGAAGTCATACAGGGTCTTTGTGTGGCAAAGAGAGGTTATACCTTGATGACAAAGTGGACAACTTGATGCTGTCATGAGAAAGAAAATATGAGACATGAAAGTAGATATTATTAACATGTGCTTCTATGATTTGGCTTAAAATATACCAAACCTACTATGCGTTGGTCACTTTGTGCCAGGGATATAGAAATGATAGGAGCAAATCTCTGTATTTACGAAGCTCACCGTTGGGTGGTACTTGTAGCTAAGTGGGTAGGGCGCCAGCCACATACACCAAGGTTGGCAGGTTCGAACTCAGCCAGAAAAAGAAAAAGATGAAGCAGCTCACTGTCTAAAAGGAAAGATAAACATATAAAACATTTTGATAGAGACCATTAATCTCGTAGGAGTGGTTAGGATTAATTACCAGAGTAAGCTGGAAGAGAGAGGGTATCCCAAAGGATGCTTCACTATCTTGAGGAAGACTCTGCAACCAGATCCTGAAAAATAAATAAATTTCCCAAGTAAAAGTTAACATAAAGTTAAGCTCGGAACAGGTAATATTTAGAGTAATAGAGAAATGAACCTACATGGAACTTTTATAGAACTCAGTATTTTCTACCTTAAGCACATAATTGGCCAGATAAAAGTAAGCATATAAAAGTTTTCTGGAGAATAATGGAATAACCCCTTAATAGATGCCGGAACTTTTGGATTTTGGAGCTGACTCTGATACTTTGTAGCTGTTGAGACTTAGGGCAAGTTAGTCTCTCAGTTTCCACTTCCTCTTTGTAAAGTAGACACAATAATGCCTACACACGACGGATGGAAGTAAATACGGGGTTCCAGTGGAATCTTGGGGAGGACTGCCTTCTGGGGGAGTAAAGTGTGAGGCTGAGAGCTGAAGGATGAGGATGTGAGCTAAAAGGCCCCAGGCTGAGGGCTAAGGCAAGGCTTGGCAGTAAAAGACAAAGCACTTTTGAAGGCACATTAAAAGTTTAATATGCTAATGTAGATATACTTTTAACACTTCAAAAGTGCCATGTACCACATTACCACATTTTCTTTTTTTTGAGACAGAGCCTCAAGCTGTCACCATGGATAGTGCCGTGGCATCACAGCTCACAGCAACCTCTAATTCCTGGGCTCAAGCGAGTCTCTTGCCTCTGCCTCCCAACTAGCTGGGACTACAGGCACCAGCCACAACGCCCGGCCATTTTTTGGTTGCAGCCATCATTGTTGTTTGGCGGGCCCGGGCTGGATTTGAACCCGCCAGCTCAGGTGTATGTGGCTGGCACCTTAGCCCGTTGAGCCACAGGCACCGAGCACCAACTTTTGAT
>CAUYON010146064.1:0-17744 GCA_963573935.1 Arctocebus calabarensis
TTGATCGCCTTTTCTTCCCTAATTGCAATGGCTAGAACTTCCATTACAATGTTGAAGAGCAATGGAGACAATGGGCAACCTTGCCTGCTTCCTGATCTAAGTGGAAATGCCTTCAATTTAACTCCATTCAATACAATATTAGCTGTGGGTTTGCTGTAGATGGCCTCTATTAGTTTAAGAAATGTCCCTTTTATGCCAATTAAAAGTCACAAAAGCTTTATAGAGCTCCCAAGGAGAACGTCCTGTTCACTGTCATCAGAGCTGTGAAGACACAGGCTTAAGTCACTCCACCAGTCAGGGGACATTGCAAGCCATACATCAGAGTGTTCTTATCCCACATACAAAGTTAGGACGTCCTCCAAACCCCTTAAAGTCACTGTACAGAGGGAAATTGTAGCTAAACATCCTTTTATTTGCAAAATATATATTACAAAATCTTACCTAATATTCTCTACATATTAGCCACCTCTTTGTAATGCATATTTTGTAAGTAAAGGTATGTTTAGCTACAATTTGCCATTTCTCTATGTGTGGTTACTTTTGGGACCCCCCTGTAGATTAAAATTTCCACATGAAGCAAAATAATATTCAGCACCAACAGAGAAGGGGAGTAGGACGGGGCTAAGGGACCTGCTGAAGGAGAGTGCCGTGGACCAGCAGGGCGCCCGGGGCTGATCCCCTGCCTTGTCAGTGGGGTGGTCACTGTCTTGCAGGTTTCTGGAGGTGGGACAAGCCTTTGGTGGCAGGTGCTGAATACAAGCAACCACTAGACAGTCGCTAGTGCCTGGCCAGAAAAGACCAGTTCTTTTCCTGGCCTTTGAGGCATCTGGGGGGACTTACAGTAAAGGGTGTGGTCTGATGACGTCTGGTCCTGTCCTCTTGATGCCTTTAAATGGACTCTTTTTATAAGATGACTTCACTTATGTCAGTGGTGTTAAAGGGAGTTAAGAATGAGGGGGAAAGAGGCTAGAAATGAATTTTTTAAAAAGAGGAAGGAATTGAACCTTGCTGTGTGTGTGGTGTGCTTGTGCCCCTCATCTGCAGGCGCTCCTCCCGGGGTCTCACTGCCCTGGGCCGTGCAGCCCTGGGAGCCCCGGTCACCAGGCCAGACCCCAGAGGGCCCAGGGGATGTTCTGAGTATTCTTTTCTCCTCTTTGTCCTGCTCTCTCCACCCCATGTCTATCTCATGTCCCATTCAAGGGACAAGCCATTTTATAAAAAGCAGGTTTTAAGGGTGAGAGGTAGGTAGCGAGATTGCTTCCAAGTGAAGACACTGGGTATTCCCTGTCCCCAAATATGCTTCCTACCAATAAAGGAATAAATTCTTCAATTCTATTCTATCAATTCCTTACCAAAAATAAATAAATAAATACGAAAAATGGTATTTTTAAAAATCTAATGCTATTTTTAGCAGAGAATTTAGGGAAACACGGAATAGTTTCCCAGCCATGCTGGGCTTCTGGGACATGCTGGTTAACAGACATCACTCTGGGTGATGAAAATACACTTTACACTTAAGGGACCTAAGGCCTCAATAAAGCTATATTTACTTACATTTAAATTTATTCTTCCTTATATAGGCAAAGAGTAATATTTTCATATTTCCTTGAAATTTTGCTTATGCTTCTCCTGGGTCTGACACACTCACACGATGGCAGGGAAACTGCAGGAAGACAGAGGTGGACAGGACAGACTTGGCCCTGTCTGGTGGTGACAGTCTGCTGGAGAAAGGGGCTGCGCCTGGCTGTCCCTGCCAGTTCTTTCTGAACTCTGGACTGTAGGGCCTGTCACATGTAACCTTCTCCTGAAATTCGAGTGTGCCCCAGAGCAGACATCTTAAAATAATGAGGGTTCTGATGATGTGGGGCAAAGACTAGTCGATCTCATGGAAGGTGGTTGGGCACCAGAGAAAATTCCACTGACTTCTTCATTTTGTCCATAAGTAGTTACCCAATATTTGTTGAGTGCCTACTGCAATTTCAGGCATAGTTTGAGTTAATGAGCAAGAAAGATTAAGTTCTGCTGGGGTTGTGGCTCATTCTTACAATCCCAGCACTCTGGGAAGCCCAGGCAGATGGATTGCTTGAGCCCAGGAGTTTGAGACCAGCCTGAGCAAGAGTGAGCCTTGTCTTTACTGAAAACAGAAAAACTAGTCAGGTATTGTGGTGGGCACCTGTGGTCCCAGCTACTTGGGTGGCTGAGGTAGCAGGAGCACTTCAGCCCAGGAGTTGAGGTTGCTGTGAGCTATGACGCCATAACACTGGAGCTTGGGTGACACAGTGAGACTCTGTGTCAAAAAATAATAATAATAATTTTATTGAGTACTTATTTTATCCCAGGTACAATCTATCATTTCATTCAATTCTCCCAACAATCCAGTAGGTGGTTGCCCATTGGGGGTGCTCTATCACACTTCCATGATGGAGCTCTACCAGGTAAGTTTTGGAAGACAGTATCTCTGTAGGAAGAAATGCCCTAACAGGGCCTCCAGGCATCTGTCTGCCTGTCTGTCTGTCTATGATCCACTCCCACATCCACCTGTCTGCCATCTACCTGTACTTTTATCTATGAATTTTCTGAAATCAATGTATTATAAAATAGTACCTAGTCTTTTGTGATATATTCTGATTGTTTCTCATCTTTTAAAACCACTGGAGCACAGGTGCATATTATGGCAGTTATGGGGCTGCATTTTACTTCAGACAAACCCAGGTTTGAACCCTGACTCAGCTACTTACCAGCCATTTAAATTGGGAAAAGTCACTTTGCCTTTTGCTACAGTCAGAATGTCTCCCGAAATTCATGTGTTGGAAAGTTAATCCCCAATGTGACATTGTTGAGAAGAGGTGTTTGCATCGTGAGGGCTTCACCTACTGAACAGGTTAAGCTGCTGCAAAAAGGTCTTTTTGGTGTGGCTTTGCCGTCTTCCACCTTCTGCCACAGCACTGCTCCTCTCGAAGGGACAGAGCAATGCCGTCTTAGAATTAGAGAATACACCTGCTGTCATTGTGGCATTGTAGTGATCAGCCTCTGGAAATGTGAGAAGCCAATTTCTGTTCTTTATCAACTACTCAGTCTTGGTATTCTGGTATGGAAGCATAAAACAATCTAAGAAATTCTTCTCAGCCTTTGTTTTTATCATAGATTAATATAAGTAACTTGCATAAGCAACAAAATAGCATAGAACATGTATTAATGAAAGTAGCTATTTTGAGGAGTTTTCATGAGAAAAAGAAGGTAAGGCATTTGTCACAGTGTATGGAACATAATAAATGCTCAATAAATATCAGTTGTCTTCATCTGCTCACACTGCTGTAACAAGACATCACAGGCTGGGTGGTTCAACCAACCAAAATTGCTGCTCACAGTTCCGGAGGCTGGAAGCCCAAGAAAAGGTGTCAACATGGTCGGTTTCTGGTGAGGCCTCTCTCTCTGGCTTGTAGAAGCAGCCTATGGATTTTGGGGGAAACACAATTCAGTCCATATTTTTACCATTTAAAATTTTTTCTCTTTTGAAACTTTTGTATATAGCAGAGCCTCAATAGCTGAACACCTTCCCAACTTGACCACCCCTTACATTAACCTAATTTTCACAGACTGGACGTGCACCACCGTGGTGCACTACAGCAGGCCTGGTTCCTATGGTCACCACCTCCGTGTGTGACCAGCTTGTGACAGTCACTTGGTGGTCAACTTGTAGAGGTGCTAGTGTATTTCTTTTCCAGGTATTGTTTCTTACTTCTCTGCTTGCCATAATAAACTCTGTAAATAACAACAAATACTTTTATAAAATATTTTGATTATAGAATATATTTGATTTTGATTTATAGAATATAAAGTTCTATTTTACACTTTAGGTTTGATGTTATTATGTTCTAATAGAGTGAAGGAAAGGATTTACAAACCAAAATATCTTAATTTGATATATAGAGGCCAGCCATAGGTGGATTTATTTGATAGGCCTTTCGTCCTTAATTATAAATAACACAAAGAGTAAGTGATATAATACAATTAACATAAATAATGTCTGAGTCATAATTTTGTTTTCAAATATTTTATGAAAGATTATATAACATTAGGTTTCTGAAAATTAAAAAATGGCATAATAATTGTTATGATCCCAATGTTGGTAAGGAGTTAAAACATAGTAAGTAATACCAGTGAGGGACTAAGTCACTGAAATAATGATTTGTGGTTTACTTTTGATCAGCTAAAAAGTTTTGGAAACTTCATAGGGGGATACTTCTTGTGTGTGTTTTGAGTTTGATGGTTTTGGTTTTCAGTTTGCTCTGTATGTTGTTTAGTTTGCTGTATTATATGTTTGGAAACAAATAATAAAGCCTAAAGGAAATGAATCCTTGAGAATTGGAGAAATCTCTCAAAATGTATGAATAAAGTCTAAAGTTAAATACAATGTTATAGGCTAGGGATGGTGGCTCACGCCCATGAGCCCAGCCTTTGGGAGGCTGAGGTGGGAGGATCACTTGAGGCCAGGAGTTGGAGACCTGCCTGAGCAATGTAGTAAAACCTCATCTCTGCAAAAAAAAGAAAAAGAAAAACAATTAGAAGAAAATTAGCTGAGTGTGGTGGCATGTTGCTAACAGGAGACTGAGACAGAGAAGTCACTGTAGCCCAGGAGTTTAAGGCTGCAGTGGCCATGATTACATTTCTGTACTTCAACCTACGTGACAGAGCCAGAGCCTGTGACAATCTATAAAGCCACAAAAGTATAGTTCTTACTTATAGCCAGCTTATACTTTAAGGCCTAGAAAGGATAAGGCATTTAATCATTTTAGTGTAAAACATTGTATTTTCCTATTTTTTTTTCTTTTCTTTTTTCCAATGAACTCTTATAACTCTATGTGAATTTTAGAAAGTCCTATGGATAGTATCATTTGATCTCCATAACACCTTGTGAAATATTAATTTTACAAATGTTACATATGACTCAAACACATTTATCCGCACCTAATTGGTATTGTCCCACAACTAACTTATAAGTCATTTGCTGTCATCTCATCTGTATATATTATTGGCTTAAAGAGATTAAGTCCCTTGTCCAAAACTTTATGACACCTCATTGGTATTGTCCCACAACTAACTCATAAGTCATTTGCTGTCATCTCATCTGTATATATTATTGGCTTAAAGAGATTAAGTCCCTTGTCCAAAACTTTATGGTCAGTAAGTGGCTGATATAGAACATGAACTCTGATCTGTCTGATTTCAAAACTGTGTCCCAAATGAAACATATAAAGTTAGTTTATTTAACTGTGCTGAAAGAAGCCTTCAAAGTGGTGTGGCTAAACTTGAGTGCTGGAGAAGTGTCATCTGCATGAAAGAAACAGAATCACTCTAATGTTGTCCTTGTTATTTCTGAGACAGAGTCTCACTCTGTCGTCTTGGGTAGAGTGCCATAGTGCTGTCACAGCTCACAGCAACCTCAAACTCTTGGCCTTAAGTGATCCTCTTGTCTCAGCCTCCCAAGAGGCTGGGACTGTAAGATGTTTGCCACCACACCCAGCTAGTTTTTCTATTTTTAGTAGATAGGGGTCTCACTCTTGCTCAGGCTGTTCTTGAACTCCTGCGCTCAAGCACTCTGACCATCTCAGCCTCCCAGAGTGCGGGGTTATAGGTGTGAGCCCCTGCACTGGCTTCTAATGTTGTTTTTAAGGAAAGATCTCAACAGGAGTGAAAGGGTTAAAAAGGAAGCAAATTTCAACTCAATACACACATAAGTTAAAATAGTCTAATAACCAGTGTTTCTCAACAATAAATCAGGCTGTTTTGTGAAGTGATCGCACTGTCACTGGAGGTATGCAGGCAGATGTTAAGCAGCAAGCTCTAGGAAATAAGAAGCAATTTACGTAGCTGGTGTGGTTCAGGCTGCACTCCTGAGGCAGCCTCTGAAAATTAGATTCTGTGCTTATGCATAGACACAAAATGGACTTACCACTGCAGGGCAGGTGGCAATAAGCTAACCATACGAAGAAAATGACTAGAGAGGGCAGGTCTAATTTTGCATTAAGTATCTCTCCAATTTCATCATAGATACTGGTGATAAAAATAGCTGTTCACATAATTAGATATAATTATTATGCTTTCATCTCTCTGCAGATCTAAAATGTGTAAGATATTCATAAGAACATAAGATTAAAAAGAATGGGTGCTTAAAAAATGTATATTTTACACGTTTTGCTGCCAGCCACGTTTTCTTCAGTGGCTGGACGTTCACACTGAGCTTTATGTAGTATACAGGGATTACATGAGCAAAGGGTGGATAGGGTTTAGCGTTTCTCCTCCCATGACATTTCTGTTCCAAGTATTTCTTCAGCAACTGAAGACAGTTTTTCACTTTTTTGCTGTTTCTATTGTTGTTTGATCTGAAATAGCAAATGTCTTTGTGATTCTGTAAATTTATAACTCCACCATGGGTCAGAGATTTTTGAATTCTGTAGTCTTTTCTTATTAGTTTTTTAATAAGAGAGCTGTGAAGGATCTACCATGGTTTTTTGGGCAATGAAGTCAAGATGTCCTATGTCCAAGAATATAAATATCTTTCCAAATTGTTTCACTTTCTCCATTTTTTTGTGGCTTTCTGTTCTTACTTCTCAGGGCTTGATGTTTTATTTCTTCTATATCTTAATATTTGAATAGAGTCAAACTCCATTTTACTCTTTGGAATTACTGGTTTTCTTTGCTTACACACATTGATATACTCACAAACTAAATAAATCAATCCAGGATCTCTGCTGGCTCCTGTCCTATACCATGGAGCCCACTTGTTTTCTTTTCTCCCTGGTGGTCACATTTATATCCCAAATTCTGTGTTTTCATCTTATTATTATTTTTTGACACAGAGTCTCACTATGTCACCCTCAGCAGAGTGCTGTGGTGTCACAGTTCACAGCAACCTCAAACTCTTGGGATCAAGCAATCCTCCTGCCTCAGCCTCCCAAAGAGCTGGGACTACGGGTGCCCACCATCACGCCTTTTCCATCTTAAACTGTTGTGTCAACCACCAGCTCTAGTGAGTCCCTGTCCCTGCAGATGACAAGCTGAGCTCACTTATCCTTGTCGCAGCCTGCTTCCTCACTTCCTCCTCTTTCCAATATTTGACAGAATTAGACTCAGTGCCTCCCATTTGCCATCTCTATATCATCACATGTAAAGTTCCATTTCTTTAGCCGCAGTTCTAAACAATGTGTGTCTACTCCCCCCTCACAGAGATTCAGGATCTCTAAGCCCTTTTGCTGCCCTCAAGCTCTGAAATTTTGCCACTTGCCAACTATTATTTTAAAATTATGAAGTTTTGTAGAAAACAGCTCTATATTGTCCTCCCTGCTTTGTGCGTGGATTGAGTGAAAAACTGAAAACCAGAAAATATGAAAGTCACATGCATTTCAAAACACTGTGCATATGTGTTAGTTGCTCATATGGATATTTGTTAAAAGGAAAACCAGGCCACTCAAAAGAGAACATTCCAATTGCCACATTTAAAAGGGTTCTGTTTTTTTTTTAATACTTAGCTAATATGTAAAATTGTATCTCATTTTATTTTATTTCATGAGGACCATGTCTTTCTGGTGCTGCTTTTTTGTTGGTTTCCCTGCCATTTTTGATCAGTTTTCTTCCTTTTTTACATAATAATAATGATGATTATACACCTTTACATTATCACTGATATGGCCTGATTGCTTTACTGTAGGATTTGTTAAGGTAAACGTGCTGTCTCTTTGAAGTTGTCCTCTGAGCCCCCTGACTCTGCTCAGCTTGTGTCCTTCCCCAAACCAGTTCCACAGTGCTGGGATGACGCAGACCTTCCCCACTTGGATACTTCTTTCTGTATTCATGGAATAAACCACTCCTGGTTTGTTTTTCCTGCCAAAATGTTTTGGAGGATAAACATCATGAATTGAATCACTTGATATCCAAAAAACTGTTGTGTTGGTATCCAATCAAAGGTCAGCTGGGCTGCAGTGCAGAGGATGGGAGGGACCAGACAGCAACCTGGTCTGTGGTGGTCGGGTGAAGAGTTACGTTGGTTTGAGCTCAGGGATTAGTGGGGATTAGTGGGTGACATCTAGAAGGTGCAGATCTGTGGAGGACCTGGCTGTGGACATTATGCACTGTCTATGGCTGCTTTCATGCACCAATAACAATCTGAGTAGTTGCAAGAGAAATTGTATCACTTATAAAGCAAAGTTATTTACTACCTGGCTCTTTTCAGAACAAGCTTGATGATTCCTTATGGATCATTGTAACTCACAGCAGTGCTTGAGTAGGGGACTCAGAGGATGCAGCTTATGTTTCCAAAGATTCCTCTGTGGGGGGAGGGCTCTGGCATCCAAAGATGACTAGGTAGAATTCACAAAAGTTGCGAAAATTATTCAAACATGAACTACATCTGGAAAGTAGAGTTGAATGCATTTTAAATTGATTAGATGTAAAAAAGTTCAAGGATAACTCCAAATTATTTTAGGTTCTGCAACTGATGAAATCAGTCAGTCCATACTAGTTGAATGTGGCAACCACATAAATGATCACGCTATTAGTGGCTGTTATAGTAAGTATGATGTTTAATCCTCTATAGTTGAGTTAATTATTATTATTTTTCAGACAAAGTCTCACTATGTCACCCTAGGTAGAATACCGTGGCATCACAGTCATAGCAACCTCAAACTCTGGGGCTTAAGCAATTCTCTTGCCTCTGCCTCCCAAGTAGCTGGGACTTTAGGCACCTGCCACAATGTCCAGCTATTTCTTGGTTGTAGTTGTCGTTGTTTGACAGGCCTGGGCTGGATTTGAACCCGCCAGGTCCGGTGTATGTGGCCGGTGCCCTAGCCACTTAGCTATAGGCACTGAGCCTGAGTAAAGTATTTTTGATGCAGCAATTGTCAACAAGGGCATATTTTTTTTGGCATAATAGGTAGCTATATCTTACTTATTTTCTAGTGAGATGAATGTATCAGTAATGAGTGTATGAGCTAATATTTTCATGGCAACTCTCAGTAAACATTACTTTATTTATAAGAGAAATCTATGTTTTTAATTAATTTTTTTTCTTTAAGACAGAGTCTTACTCTGTTGCCCTAGGTGCTGTATTGTCATCATAGCTCACAGCAACCTCAAACTCCTAGGCTCAAACAATCCTCCGGCCTCAGCCTCCCTAGTAGTTGGGGCTACAATTGCCTGCCATAACACCTGGCTAGGTTTTCTATTTTTAGTAGAGATGGGGTCTCCTCTTTCTCAGGGCGGTCTCCAGCTCCTGACTTCAAGGGATCCTCCTGCCTTGGCCTCCCAGAGTGCTGAGATTATAGGTGTGAGGCACCTCTGCTGGCCAACGCATTTTTTTGTTGAGCATTTCTTTGTTGAATCATTAAGAAAAAAGGGAGTCTTAGGACAAGAGAAGGAGTTGTTGGGAGTAGGTCTCTATGGGGGTCCCTCTAGGTCCGGGGAGCCCTTTATATGTCACATATGAATAGTTTGGTTCTGGGTCTTTTGTAGAGTGACTTACCAATTCCTCACCCCAGGTGGCTGTTTTGGCCACAGCTGCTTGATCACCCTAATAAATTGTTCCCTTTGTGCTTAAATGTCCTGACACATTTAGAGGGCTTCAGAAGAGTGAAGTCTTCTTAAAACAGCTGCAGGTGAAGGCTCAGCAAAAAGGAGTGACCCAGGTGGCATCACAGAACAAATGCAGTAGAGGCGAGCTGTGCCCCTCTGCAAGACTCAGGCCTGGGACCTCTACGGAAAAAGACAGCTCCCGTAACAGACGATCTCTTCCTACCGAACCTCACCTTTCTGAAGGATGTGTGCTCGTCGCTGTCATGCCCAAGGCCAGTAAGTTTTAGTTGCAACACCAAAGGGTCTGACCTGGCACCTAACAGGAAATGGGAACCGTCTGAAAACCCAGAAATGTTACCTTGATTAGAAACAACACGTTTCTTGTTTGATCACTTTGGAGAGGGGCAGAGAAGGCAGGTGAGAGGTGAACAGACGGGGCATAGTAAGGGCAGCTCAGCAGACACCTGCAGGCCCCGGGCCCAGGACTCCTGAGCAGATCCCTGAGGACTGTGGCTTTCATTTCCTGGGTTTCAATTGCCTTTGAAATTTTATCAGCAAAAAATTCAAGATAAGCACCAGTTGGCATAGTTTTCTGAACTAATCGAAAAGATGGATTTATTGGTATGTCGCTGCAGCACAACTGGGAAAGCAAATAGAACCGAAAGAACAACTGTTCCCCCTCCGATGGCGGCATCTCTGCTCTGAACTTGCAGACCACTCCGTGGGGACAGGAGGCTCCTGCCTCTAGAGTGCTGAAGGTAAGAATTGCCCAGGTCCCAGCCTGGAATGGGAATTGATGGCAAATGCAATGATTAAGCATTGACAATTTTTCTGCCTAGGAGTGGCCCTTTTTTTTTTTTTTTTTTTTTGCAGCTGCGAGGCTGCCTTTGTATTTATGAGCTCTCAGTGGGTACCAAGACAGGTTTATTATTTGTTGGCTTTCTCCAGCATTGCACAGTAAAAATTGTTTTCAAAGAGTATTCAGAAGCAGAGCTGACTGTCACTGCAGGAAACTCCATCCAGCCACTGATATATTTCACTCTGATAACTGGTTTGATAACTGGTTCTCTGGTTTAGTGTCTCAGGAAAAGGGTTGAAAGAGAACAAGTCTCAGATTGTCATTAATTCCCCTCCCACACCCTGAGACTCCCGCAGGTAGCTGTTCATGCCATTATCCACGTTCCTTACTGCTGATCTCAACAGCTTGCTGGCCCAGAGAATCAGGTTGTCACCTTTTGTCTCCCCTCCACCCACCCCAGTCCTCTCATCCAGAGAGCTATCTCCCTGGGCAGAGTCTGCAAAGCCCAGGCCTGGGTTGGACCCTCAGATCACAGCTGTTCAAAAAAGGAATCCTTCTGGCAGCTTCCCGCACTCAGATGTGGAGCAGAGGGAAGTTTGGGAGCAGCACCAAGAGATGCAAGAACGTGTTAGGTTTAAAACGGGCACTCACCTACACATCCTGTGAGTCAGTTTCCATGGCTGTTTGAAGTAATTATTTTTGATGCCCCCGTTATTGTGCTTTGAGCCAGTGCAGAAGACAGCCGTAGCTGCTCAGCTAGTTGACAGCATGGAATAAACCACCTTTGCTGTCAGGGAGAGAGGTTGTTATCTTTTATCGCTGGAAGAAAAGCTCTCCAGGTAGGAAGAAATGTCAGGAGTCGTTAAACCAAATCAGCCCCCAAAGAAAGAACAGTCAGCGATTTCAAAAGCCTGGTATGTCTGATTAATCAGAATGGGAAAGCTGGAGGATTAAGGGTGTGGATGCGTGTTTGGGGCTGGTGGGTGGAACCTTTTTGGGGTTTGCCTCATTTCAAACAGATTACTCCAGCTCCAGCTGGTTTCAGAATCCCTTCGTCTCAGATTTTGCAGAAGGTCTTACATACATGTTCTTGTCACCTGCCAGAAACATGGGGTGCTGTCCTCCTGCTGCGGTGTTGACTTTTGCAGAACATTGGAATTAAACCCAAATGTCCACTCCATCTATTCTTTAGGGGATAAACGCTTCTAGACAAAACTTATGTTTTCCAAAAATCCTCCCATTTTCCAAGGGGAGCGTGAGTATTCCTAGCCCTTCTAATTGCTTGCTTTTCTTTCGAGTATGACTTCGTCTATAGTGTTAGCAGTTTTTGCTCCTTGGGAAATATTTGTAAGTGAAATTGTTAAATGATACAGAGTGGGAAAGGCCCTACAAACATCCAAGTGTGGTGCAGTTGGTGGAGAAGAATAATGAAGACTAGAGGGATCCTTACAACATCCCCGCTGACTGCTCAGGGGCAGGTTCCGGGTGTGGGTAATCAAACAGAAAATGCATCAGGTGTTATCTCACCAGGCAGCTGCCCAGGGGGAACTCCTGGCTCAGACTGACATGACCGCCTGCTCCTCTCGCATGTTCTAGAACTTTAAAAACATAGTCTACATTTCTCTTGCTCTTGTTTTGCCATACATGTGTGCATTCATGCGTGCGGGTGTATGTTTCTCCAAAATATATGTGAAAGAGATGTTTTCAAAAATCCTATGGTAAGCTATTATGGGAAAACACTTGATATACTCTGGTTGTTGAGGAATCAGTTTTATGGAGTTACAATTGATGTATAATAAAATTCACCCATTGGAAGCAAACACTTGATGGGTTTTAACAAATATGTATAGTCCTGTAACAGGAAGCACAATGAAGTTGTGAAGTTTTCTCTTTTCCAAAGAGAACGCACTATGTTCTCCTTGAAGTCCTTTCTCTACCCTTGGTTCTCAGCAACCACTGATCTGCTTTTTGTCCCTAAAGTTCTGCCTTTTCTAGAATGTCATATATATGGATTCAAATAGCACAGAGCCCCCGTTTCTGGCTTCTGTCTCTTCACATCTTGCTCTCCAGGTTCTCTGTGTTCTTCCCTGGATCAGTAGCTCTCCCTCATAGAGAGCATATTTCTTTGTGCAGATACATTGCAATTTGCAGTCCGTTCACCAGAATATGGACATCTGGACTGTGTGCAGTTTCTGGCTAGTAGGAATAAAGCTACTCGGAGCATTTCTGTACATGACTTCACATGGACAAATTATGCTTTGCCTTTGAACCTGGACTTCACTTGTTTGGTCTCGTCTAGATACCACCTAACTGTCACTATGGTGACTAGAAGTTTCTTGAAACTAGTTTTGGGGACTGATGGTTAGAATCTGAAACTAGAGTCTCCACTCACAGTTACAGGCTGGTTGTGTCTTCCATGGTTCGTATATTAAAGTCCTAACCTGCAGCCCTTCATAACACAAAGATCTAACCCAGCAATTCTCAACCTGTGGGTTGTGACCTCTTTGTAAAAATGAAAAAACATCCTGAATATCAGATATTTACATTACAATTCATAACAGTAGCAAAATTACAGTTATGAAGTAGCAACTAAAATAATTTTATGTTTGGGGGTCACCACAACATGAGGAATTGCATTAAAGGGTTGCAGCATTAGGAGGCATTAGGAAGGTTGAGAACCACTGATCTAACCCAATATAACAAGAAGAGGCAAGTAGGGCACAAGCAATACAGACCCCAGACTGAGGGACATGCCTGTGAGGGGCTCAGAGGGCAGACACTCCCCGGAGTGAGGCAGACAGGCCTCAGAAGGAGCCAAGTAAATGGGTGTTGTTTTAGCCCCTGTTCTTTGGTGGTTTGTTTTGCAGCCCTAGCCCTGACTCAGACCACCAATCATTTATTCACCCAATGAAACAGTGGTTCACAGGAAACCCGCCCTGTGCTTACACGGTTGGCCCTGGGGATGGGTAATATCCACTGCACAGAGCTCACCTTTCAGTAGCTGAACACAAACCATGAAAGGAAACAAATAAGACTAAAGACAAAATGAAACAGCACAATATCAGTAGCACTAAAACCTATGAGAGACCACATTTTATTCATCCATCTTTGGTATCCATGGGTGCTGGGCTGTTTCCACATCTTTGCAATTATGAACTGTGCTGCTATAAACATCTAAGTACAGTTGTCCTTTTCTTTTTTTTTTTTTTTTTTTTTAGACAGAGCCTCAAGCTGTCACCCTGGATAGAGTGCTCTGGCATCACAGCTCATAGCAACCTCCAATTCCTGGGCTCAAGCAAGTCTCTTGCCTCCACCTCCCAAGTAGCTGGGACCACAGGCGCCCACCACAACACCTGGCCATTTTTTTTTTTTTTTTTTTTGGTTGCAAGTGTCATCATTGTTTGGCAGGCCCGGGCTGGATTCCAACCCACCAGCTCAGGTGTATGTGGCTGGTGCCTTAGCGCATTGAGCCACAGGTGCTGAGCCAGTTGTCCTTTTCATAAAATGACTTTTCTCCCCCTTTGGGTATATACCCAGCAGTGGGATTGCTGGGTCAAATGGTATACCCATTTTAAGTTCTTTGAAGAATATCCATACAACCTTCTGGAGAGATTGTACTAGTGGTATCTGCAGACCATGGAGCACTGGTCAGCCACATTGAAAAAGAAAAGTGGCCACCTAGTACCATTTTGGACAACCTGGATGAAACTGGAGGCCAGACTTCTAAGTGAAAGTTTTCAAGAATGGAGAAATAAATACACGTACTCAATGCCAAATTGAAATCAATCAACACTCAAGTGCACATGTGGGTATAAATCTCAATGAACATCCCTCTGTGGGGAGGATAAATTCACACATGTTGGGTACAGTGCACACTTTGTGGGTGAAAGGCACCCTTATAACATTGACTCAATCTGTATAAAAACAAAGTATGGAAAAATGTGTACCCCTTACCATTCTAAAATTTAAAAAAGTCGATCAATCAATTTTTTTTTTTTAAAGGAAAAGGGTCATGATTTAAACAGGGAAATATGACAGCAAGTGGTTGGGGGCTCCCTCAGAAAGGTATCAGGAATGTGCTCAGGTTTCGAGGTCAGGGACATTAGGACCAGCCAGGGCCAAGTGCCACAGGCATGTCTATGAGCTTGTCCTCCACTGAGTGTCTGGTTTGGATCAAGCAATGTCACCGGGCTCTTGACACTCACCCTCGTTCTCCTCCAGAGTCTTTGCAGACAGGAACCCCAGGCAGACTGTAGAAATGACCTGCCCTGCACATGCTCAAGCCCATGGACTTTGCCACAGATGTAGACTTGAGTGGCATTATGGGAAATAATTTCCAGATCTTAACTCCATTGTTTTTTTTTTTTTTTTGCAGTTTTCTCCAATATAGAGCTTCCTGAAAACAAGCCTGAGATGAAAAAGCGGTCTGTTTTTCCCACCTCCTCTTCCCAGCAGGAAGGCACATACCACCTCTCAGAAATGGATCTTCCTATGTGCTTGAACCAGGGATGGAAAAACTGCAGGGTGACCACAGAGGGAGGACTGCAGATACCGTATTGTCATTGGTATCAAGAGACATCATGACTCTGATGACGGGGTAAAAATGCCTTTTTCCTGTCAGGTAGCTCCCACTTCTTTACTGTGGAGAAAGTGCTAGATAAATAACAGTGACTGGTTTTATTTCTATTTGATTATTTATTTATTTTTTCCTTTGCTTAGAGAATCTTTAATTTCTTCCCTAAAGATCTACATGTCAATGCACAAGTGGTTGCTTTGTTTTCTTTGAATTTACAAACTGGCGTGTCTGCTTAACCTATAAACCATTAGAGCAGTGACTTTCAACGGGTGTGGCGTGAGATGATCTTATCTATGCTGCAAAAAATTTAAAGATCATTTATTAAATCATTTTCAAAAGAAGTTCAAAGCATAGTAAGTGTATTGGAAAGACCACATACTCAGATATTTAAGAAAATTTGTTGTATGTTTATCTATTTAAATATGTATTTTTCCTTTCTCTCCAATGCAAGTATCCAGTGTAGTCAATGCTAATATGAAACCAATTGTTTTTCATGGTAAAAAACTATGAGGCTTTAGCACATAATTCAAAAGGACTTAAAATAACTGAGTGACACAGTTAAACCTAAACACCCTCAATTTACATTTACTTATTTATGTGAACAAGGTTTCAGAGGTTCAGTCTGCAATAATGAAAAAGAGAAATGAAATGGATGCTGAACTCTGCTTCATTCCTGCCATAGAGTCCAGTGGGGTCATATGATGTATGAAGCTGGACAATTAACTTTTTGAACTCACCCTGGGAAAAGTGCACCATACCTCCTTGCTGAATCTTACTACAGTCACATCTGAAGTACTCCCCTGGGGACGCTGTGCACCCTTCACACTAGTCTACCCTTCAAAGCACTTGTGAACTTAATTGTCACAACTCATACAACGACAGCTCTGATGAGCATTCCACAAAAAGAGTTCCAAATTTGCTTTGGCTGGTTGAGTACGCCCTGACATCAGTGCACAGCTTCCCTGGGGGAGGACCTCTATAGGGACCGAAGTGACATTCAGCAGTGAGATGTGCAGAACATTTTCTAGGGGAAGTTTGTGAACTTAACTGTCGGATCTTATATGACCGCAAGTGAAAAAATATATATAAGCCAGCTCCATCCATCTCATCAGGAGATGAATTTCCAATGAAAATTGACTTTTAATTTATTAATTACTTAAAATTTTAAAAAACTTACATGTTTTTAGAATTGAGTTCCAAAATAATTGTAATGGTAACTCAATCTGGAAGAAATTTTTTATCTGCACTTGCAGATTCACAGTCACATAAAGTAGGACTACAAAATATCAATTTATATTCAGAATATTGTTGGAAAAATATGATTGGATTGTCAACAAAAACTTTTTCTTTTTTTTATTTTTCAAGGCACAGTCTCATTACGTCCCCCTTGGTAGAGTTCTGTGGCATCAGAGCTCAGAGCAACCTCCAATTCCTGGACTTAAGTGATTCTTTTGCCCTCAGCCTCCTAAGTTGCTGGGATTACAGGAGCCCACCACAACGTCTGGCTATTTTTTGGTTGCAGTTGTCACTGTTGTTCAGCAGGCCCAGGCTGGGCTTGAACCCACCACCCTCGGTGTATGTGGCCAGCACCCTACTCACTGAGGTATGTGCACCACCAAACAAAAGCTTTTAAACATGAGTATGTTACTGAAAAATCATATTCTATGAGAATGAAAATGAATTTAAAGAGAAAAAAGCAGTGTAAAATTTCTGGCTATTTAGAAAAAGCTTATTTGTAAGTATAAAGATTTCATCTGCATTTTTCTTTTTCTCTCTTTCTGGCTATTTAGAAAAAGCTTATTTGTAAGTATAAAGATTTTCATCTGCATTTTTCTTTTCTTTTCTCTTTCTTTTTCTCTCTTTCTTTCTTTTCTTTCTTGATAATGTCTCTGTTGTCCTGGGTAGAGTGTCATGGCATCATAGCTCACAGCTGCCTCAGACTCCTGGGCTTAAGTGATCCTCCTGCCTCAGTCTCCCTAGTAGCTGGGACTACAGGCATCAGCTATTATACCCTTCCAGTTTTTCTGTTTTTAGTAGTGAATGGGTCTCATTCTTGCTCAGCCTGGTCTTGAACTTGTGAGCTCAAGCAATCTACCGGTCTCAGCCTTTCAGAGTGCTTAGATCACAGGCATAAGTTACCATGCCTGGAATCAAATTATCCATTTTAAAATGGGGATAATCACAGCAACCATTTCCTTGGGTTGTTTTAGGAAATAGATAATTAATACATGTCATGTTTAGAGGAGTGATTAGTACATACTGTGATGCAATTATCGAGCTTTACACAAGGTTTGTAGAGTTACTTTACCGGTCACTCTGTACATTGACGTCTATGTATGCAATACAACTCATTAAAATTTAGTGCATACACAGTACACTTCCTTTAGAACCACTAAGTAAGCCTTAATTATATTTCCATGCAAAAATAAGTTTAATTCTGCAAACATAACCCTATGTGCACTCTTTTTCATTCCATTTGAGTACAAAGTTTAGCTACCTTATTTTTTTTTTTTAGTTTAGAAACAAATTTTATTTAAGATCTGAAATACAATTCCTAAAACTTTTTTGCCATAATTAAAGACATACTGTTTGCAAATATTGTGAAATCCTTTATATAAATATGAGTAACTTCAGGCTTATATGTTTATCTGAAATGAAAGAAATCAAATCACTGAGTGAATGAGTAATATTCCTTTTTCTTTCTTTTTTTAAAATAATTTTATTAAATCATAATTGTGTACCTTGGTACAATCATAGGGCAGAATGTGCTTCATATACAATTAGAAATATTTTGATCATACT
>CAUYON010146068.1:0-24985 GCA_963573935.1 Arctocebus calabarensis
CCGAGTAGCTGGGACTACAGGCGCCCGCCACAGCGCCCGGCTATTTTTTTGTTTTGCAGTTCGGCCAAGGCCGGGCTTGAACCCGCCACCTTCGGTATATGGGGCCGGCGCCCTACTCGCTGAGCCACAGGAGCCGCCCTACTATAGAACTTTCTTAATATGAATAGTGAACAATAGAAATTATGGATTGTTCTAGAAAATGAAATTTAGTTGCCTTTAAATGTGTGTTCTATTTTCAATTTACTACTCATAATCTTGACCTGTAGAGGTCTTTAAAATCTATTGTAATAAAAACTTTATTGCAAATAGTATTTGTTAATGAATATTTATATGGTATTAAAATGCTTTAAAAGTGTAATTTTCTTGATATTCTGTAATTTTGTTTGCATGTACCTGCTTAACTAACTTTTAATTCATACATGATGGATGTGAATATAAATTTCGGTGCTTAGAACTTGTGATTAAGTGAACTAAAGACTTTGGCCTATAAAGTATGAGTAACGAACAGTACCATTGATGCAAACAAGTTTGGTAATGACCTTTTCAAGGAAAGCGAATATTTGAGACAGACTGCAATGTAGAATGAGCTACAGAGGTCTCTTTGGGGATTTTAATAAAGGGAAATTGCCTAGTATATATGGGGATTAAGCAGTGTATGTAACTTATTTGGGATTTGAGTTAGTAATTAAGAAGGGAGGATAGGAGAGGTATGCTTTATCCATTTTGTTGCTGAAAGTACCCATTTGGTACTTGTTCTGAGGCTGAATCAGTGAGAAGAAAGAATGAGGACAAGTTGTTTGAGGAAAAGGAAAAAGAAGTTTATTAATTTGCTGGCACAAGAAGAGGATGACAGACTAACATCTTGAAAGACTGCCATCCTGTCCTTAAGCAGAAATACAGGGCTTTGTAAAAGAGGGGTGGTTCAGAGGTTGGGCTTGGGTTTATGTGGCTGATGTTACCTGTCATAGACTTGGGCTATTGTTTTTTAACTTTGGTTGGTGGTTTTGGTCAACCTTACCTCTGGTGAAGATGATCTTCTGACCTTTAAAAATTCTATTGAGCCATCTCCTGTGGTTAAAGATACTAGAAAACAGAGAACAAAAATATCTTTCTGCCCCTTTGATTATTGGCATCAAGTTTGCAGGTTTCAAGGTAAATTTGCAGGTTTTAATTGCCCCAAAGGGCAGGGATTTTTAAAAAGACAATTCGTAATACATTTTGCCCCTTTTCAGACCTTTATCTCTGTTACATATTCCTCACTGTCAATTTTGTCCTCCTGTATCTATGGTAGAAGGGGTGATGTAGTCATCGAGCTACTTTTTGCTGAATTGAGGTGATGTTTTAGATGGAAGGTTTGTACTTATTTATGCTATTGCTCTTTATATTTTTTCAAAGCTTTGGTAGTAGATTTACAAAAAGGTTAATAATGCTACAGATTAACAGGCAAAAAAGGGCATAAACAACATCTGCAAACATGAGAATTGACAAGATGAAATTGAGGATACCTGATAAGAGAGATTTTACCCCACTTCGTATCTAAAGATATCAGACTGTGGGCCCTTACTGTCACCTTGTATTTAATGTCTGATATGGGGCTAGGTAAGAAAAAGTATGCATATGGAGCTATTAGTTACAAACAGAAACCCAGCAGTAAGACAGATTAGCAGAAGTGGTGATAGTTTGCGAAAACACTCACTAGGGAGTTGTCTCTCTATTCTATAGGCAGAACAAATATCCAAAGAAAGGTTAGCAATATTACCATTTACATTTTCCCTTCTTCTTAAACAGATGGATTAGATCACTTAATGGCTGGCCCCTTTATTGGGGGCTTGTGTTCTCTTCTTCTGTGAGGCACCTCTTATTCTGGATTGATGGACCTAGGGTTTTACTCCTGACAATTTCAACGAGGTGTGAGTTGTTGGAAGCACTTCATAAGATCCTTTCCACTTCTCTGTCAATTGTCATTTGTGTCCTAGTTCCTTCCAGGCTTTCAGCAAAATCCAGTCTCCTGGTTTAAAAGGAAGTAGGGGTGCTTCAAATTAGAGCAGGGACCTGAAAGAGGCAGACTCATGTATAGTGTTTAATATTTGATTTATTTGTTTGACATATTGCTTTGCTCTGTTTTCTTCACTTAAGGTCACATTACCATGTTTACGGGGTCTCCCATAAACTATTTCTAGGGGCTTATCTTAAGCCTGCTTCTCAGAGCTATCCTTATCTGGAGGTGGGCAAACAGCAACACTTTACCCTAGGTATCTTGCATCAATTTTGCTATAGTTGTTTTTAAACTATGACTCATTGTCTCCATTTTTCCCACAGACTGAGGTCTCCAAGATGGACGCAATTTCCATTTTAGATGCAGGGCTTTACTTACTTGTTGAGTTACTTCCAATATAAAGGAAGGTTGATTATCACTCCATATGAAGGAAGGGAATCTATACCTCAGAATAAGTTCTTTCAGGATTCTTGTAACTTCAGATACTTTTTCCTTTCAGGAAGCATAAGCCTGTACCCAGCCTGAAAATGTATACACTAATATAAGCGAATATTTGAAGTTTGCACTCATTTTATGCATCTGAGTGAAATCAATTTGCCAGTCATTGAAAAGGCAGCCCCCTACATGTTGAGTTTCTTGTGTAACAAGTTGCTTTTCTGGTTTTGGATTATTGTGAGCACTAAAAGGGAAACTCTAGTTATTTGGTGGATAGTTTGTTGTAAACAGGATCCTCTTACATGAAGTCCCACCAAATCCATTAAGGCTTTATGTACATAATGTGTGCTTCCATGTAGTTGCCTCATCAGGGGCCATACCAAGACTTTGGGTAGAAAAATGACTTAGTGAGAATTCTTTCTCCAAATAGCTGTATCATCCCAAGTGTCAAAGCCCCAGTCTTTAGCTCTCTGTTCATCCTTATGAGTGTAGTGGGATTTACATTGATCTAAATCTAGCTGGGGTATCAAGGCCTCAAGAAACAGATCACCTTTAGCAGCCTTGTTAGCAGCCTGATTTCTTTTTGCAACTTTGGTGACCAAGAGGATAGTACATGGTCACCACCTGCTTGGGCTCAGCCATAGTTTCAGGGCCATTATTTCAGTTGTTTACTTTATATGCTTATTTGCCATCAGTAGCCCCCTTTCCTTTCAGAGTACCATGAGCATGTACAACCACAAGAGCATATGTAGAATCTATATAAATGTTTACCTTTTTCATTCTGGATAACGGAAGAGATCTGGTTAAAGCAATCACCTCAGCCTTTTGGGCTGAGGTCTCAGGCAGGCAGAAGTGCAGTTGTTTCCAGTACCCAACATTCCATGACCACTGCATATCCAGTCAATTTTCCATTGTCCATAACGCCGCTCCCATTGGTGGAACATTCCCAATCTGGCTCTGGCGTCAGCTGATCTGACAGGTCCATCCTACTAGAATAGACAGCCTCCAGAATACTTAAAAAGTCATGCTGGAAAGGCTCTTTAGCAGGTAACAGATTAGCCAGATTGAGAGTAGATAGTCTTTAATGTTCAGATTATCGAAAAGGATGGTCCTAGGAAGGTATTTTCCTAGTCTTCCTGCAGTCAGCCAATAACATCCCCCCACTTTATATTAATAAAGTCAAAACAGGTCTTCCAAAGGTGAATTTTTCAGGCTCTTGTAACAAGTTAAAAGTAGCTGCTAATGCCTAGAGACAAGGAGGCCATCTATTCTCTCACAGTATTGTCCACTTGCTTTAACAAGTAAGCCACTGGCTGTGGGATGTGTCCCAGCATATGTAATAAGACTCTAAGACTCATGTCTACTTTTTCAAAACTATAATTTAAATTTTGCAAGTCAGGCAGCCTCAAAGTGGGGTCAGTCATAAAACTCTGTGTTAGTTTTTCAAAGGCATTTTGACAATCTGTGGTCCAGATCAGAGGCTCCATATTTGTCCTTTTAAGGGCCTTATTCAAGGGCTTTGCTATTAGTCCAAAGTTTGGGATCCAGATGCGACAGAACCTTGCCATTCCTAGGAACCCATGCAGTTGTCTTTTATTTTGGAGTACCTTCATATTCAAGATGACTGGCTTTGGTCTGACATTAGGTTGCACATTCTCTCGCTAAAGTGGAATCCCAAATAAGTTACCTGCTGTTAGCAAATCTGTGCCTTTTGGGGTGCTACTTTATTTTTTTTATATCTTTTTTATATATTTTTTTGAGACAGAGCCTCAAGCTGTTACCCTGGATAGAGTGCTGTGGCATCACGACTCACAGCAACCTCCAGTTCCTGGGCTCATGCGAGTCTCCTGCCTCTGCCTCCCAAGTAGCTAGGACTACAGATGCCCGCCACAATGCCCAGCCATTTTTTGGTTGCAGCCGTCATTGTTGTTTGGCGGGCCTGGGCTGGATTCGAACCCGCCAGCTCAGGTGTATGTAGCTGGCGCCTTAGCCCGTTGAGCCACAGGCGCCGAGCCTGGGGTGCTGGTTTATAGCCACATGAAGGCAGATGATTTCCCACAGCCACTCTATTTGTGAGATAGATCATAATCAGGGGTGACTATAAGTAAATCATTCGCATACTTTAACAGAATCCCTTGGTCCATTTGCAGGTTCCACAAGTCTTTTACTGAGTTCTCACTCCACAGAGTAGGAGAGGTTTTTTTTTTTTGTAGAGATAGTTTCACTTTATCAACCTCGATAGAGTGCTGTGGGATCATACAGCTCGCAACAACCTCTAACTCCTGGGCTTAGGTGATTCTCTTGCCTCAGCCTCCCGAATAGCTGGGACTACAGGCGCCCGCCACATTGCCCAGCTAGGAGTAGGAGAGTTTTTAAACCCCGGAGGCAACACAGTCTGTTAGTGTTGTCAGGTCCTCCTAGTCTCTGGATTTTGCCATTTAGATGCAAAAAAGAGACCGAGTTGGGGGAGGAGGCAAGATGGCCAAGTGGAACCAGCTTTCCACAGAGGCTCCCGTCCAGAAGGAGAGTTAAAGGACAGAAGTTTATCAGAAGTAAGCTGAAGGTTTGGGGCTGAGCCAAGAGAGAAGATTGAAGAGCGAAGATCAGATGGAAAAAGTCTCTTTTTTGCGAAAGGGATGCTAAAGAAAGTATCTTTAAATCCAGTACTGTTTCATGGTACTTGGTACTGTTGTCAACGGAGTCTGTGGTTTTGGCACTGTGAGGTGTGTGTCTTGTACACTATCATTAATGGCATGCAGGTCCTATATGAATCTGTACTCATTGATCTGAGGCTTCGTGATAGGTAAAACTGGCATTTTACAAGAG
This sequence comes from Arctocebus calabarensis, assembly GCA_963573935.1. Taxonomy (NCBI): domain Eukaryota; kingdom Metazoa; phylum Chordata; class Mammalia; order Primates; family Lorisidae; genus Arctocebus; species Arctocebus calabarensis. Next base: position 5,258 of record CAUYON010146068.1, read on the forward strand.
GACCAATAGGGATGAATTAGCCCATGCTCTAGAAATCTGTTTAATATAGGTTGAATTTCTTTCAGTGCTTTTTTCCTAGGGATTATTGTTGCTTGTGAGGGTGTGAGGCCCCTTCTAACGGAAGGGTAATTGGTGCGGCTGTTATCGCATGTCCCAGGGTCCTATTGGGCCATATGGCCTTACTCACTTTTTGGTAGACCTTGGGAGGAATAGAATTTGTTTATTCTTTGAAACAAATTGAAACCAGAGAATGTTTTGGGTCAGTACTTGCAGGTGGAGTTGTTGTTTCTCTGTACAAAAAGTTATTTGGGCATTCATTTTATATGGCAAATCATAGCCTAGGAGAGGTATTGGACAGTTTGGCATATATAAGAAACTGTGTCTCAACTTTTTTCTCCCAGCTGGCACTCAAGAGATAGGAACATGGGTCAATGCTGCATCTGACCACTGCCACTGTATCCTTGCTAGGAGAATAAAGTTTTAGAGTCTAAAACTGAAAAGGTAGTTTCTGTGTCAATTAAAAAGTCCACTAATCCAGTCTCCACTATCACTTGTAGCCAGAGCTTCTGTGAGGATGTTTACATTGGAGCCACTATTGAGACATAGAACTCTGGGCTCCCTCATTTGTCATCTGTAGTTTTGGACTCGAGAAACCATTTGCTCTCCTGAGGGTTTCATGTTACTTGGACCCCTTTGCAATTTTGTGTAGGGTTCTTTCCAATGTCCTTACTCTTCACAAAAAGCATATTAACTGATTGTATTCCAACACAGGGTGACTTTTTCCACACCTTCCTTTGTCTTAAAAGATCCTTTGTTGGTGCAGCTACCAGAAAACACATAGCTTTCAGTTTCTGTTCTTCTCTACTTTAAAGGCAGTATCAAGGAGCTGTGAGGGATTCATGCTTATTGTCTTTCTCACACTGTAGTTTCCTCCTTATGTTTGAGTACTCTGCCCTATAAAAGTCATATTAACCATGTGCATATTCCAGGGCCTCTTAATTCTCTTCTGTATTTCTAATATGCCTAATAGATAACGTACATTCCAGAAATTCAGTGGGATGTTCTTGAATTTGGTTTAAAAACTCTTCTGTCTAGGCACTCCCATCTGGAGGCCTGCCAGAATATATTTTCAGTAATTATTTATTCTCATACTGTCTGTATCTGCAATATGATTCCAGTTTGGTTCTGCCATTGTGATGGCAGCATTGGGTCTGGGGTCTGACGAGGATCTCCACCAAAGAGGTGCTGTGTTTTCTCCTTTGCCTCATCCACCACCACAATTTCTCATCTGTAGTAATAGGGTGTTCGCCTCTACCCAACTGGGGTGGTGCATTACAAAGATGGCTATGAACAATTCTGTCATTCTCTAGGGTACTCTGTATAGGTTGGGTTAGTTTTTCCAATGCAGTAAATCAGAGGTAGAAGATGGGATGAAAGTTAAATAATACCCTGCCAGCTATCCTTGTGCTTCTGAGCCCCCTACTGGATATTGCTGTAATGGAAAGTGCCCTGCCCCAGCTATGGGTGCCCTCTGACCAAATTGAGTTTCCTCCTGGGTCTTGAAAGGAGAGACCAATCCCACTCCTGAATCATAATCTGGTGGGCATGGAACTGAAAAATTGGTTCTAGTCATGCCTTCTCTGCCTGTGGACTCCCATTGATGGTGGGAGATGTAGGGGAGCCAGCAGTGGGGTAGTGGGTTCTTTGAGGACTGGATTGACAGGGTTCCTGAGATCCAACCTGGTTAATTTTTCCCTAGTTTTAACACCCAGGGTCTGACTATCTCACATACTAGTGGTGGATTTTTCAGCCTCTTTATTATGCTTTAAAGATGACACATATGGGCTCTCGTCCCATTTACCTGCCTTTGATCAGTTTTATGATAGTATAATAATTTAAGGTTTCATTCAATGGTCACTTCTCACACTCCAGCAATATTGCAGTAAAACACCGTTTCTCTTTTTTATACATAGGCTTATATCTATCAGTTAATCATTCAGCCAAGATTATCTCCAAGAGACTTTCAAATGAAATAAAAACAGAGCCTCTCATATTAAACAAAGCTCACAAACAAGAACAAACACAAGTTGACAAGGAGTTAATACGAGGAATTTACAAGGCAAACAATCTCAATCTTAATACCAAGCTCTACCTAACAAATGGGAACCATACAAAAGAGAACTGAATTCTCCTAACCCCAAAGGGGATGAATCTCCCAGTTTCCCTAGTTCTGCTCAACTGTGACTTCCATACCTATGGCATGGAACCAAAAAAGACTGAGGGATTACTACTCTTCCCAAATCTGTTTCCTTTTTCTCAAAGACATTCAGGTAGTAAGGAGTTGTGTCTAATTTGGGAAGGGAGAGACGAGAGTTTCTTGGAGTTAACCAGGCTTTACAGCGGCTGGGGTGGTCCCTCACTCGCTCACCAAGAGGATGTTCCTATTGGTGAAAAACTACGGCTTGACCTGGGGCTGCTCTCCACCTTTCCAGCTATGGTAACAGTCACAGGGTCCTGTCCCACTGGGACACCAGTGTTGGGTTTCCCCCGGGATGCTAAGTTTTGTTACCAAAAGATCAGCACTTGTCTCTGATGATGAATCAGTGAGAATGAAGACTAAGGACAAGTGGTTTGCTAAAAAGGAAAGAAAAATGTATTAATTTGCCAACAAATGAAGTGAGTGGCAGACTAGTGTATCGAAAGTCCAGTGTTCTGCCTTTAAGGAGAAGTACAGGACTTTTTAAAGAGGGGGGTCTTAGAGGTGGAGCTCAGGTCTATGGGACCAGTATTATAGGTCACGGCTTTGGGCTATTGTTGTTTAACTATAGGTGGTGGAAATTTTGGTAAACCTTATCTCTGGTGAAGATGATCTCTTTGGGCAGATTGTTGAGCCATCTACTGTGTTGATACTAGAAAATAAGTAACAAAGAACATTTTTCTGCCCCTTTGATTACTGGCATTGTTATGCCCAGATCACGCGATCTCCAAAGACCACCTGGGAGACGAACTCGATGCAAAAGAGCCTTCATTCAAGCTTGAGTCTGGGCCCTTAGTTTACCCGTCTCAGAGAGAGTGTGCTGAGGACCCTTATCTCTGGGTTGTTGGGGGTTTTATTGTGGTTACTAGCGGGGTAGGGGATTTCCAGGCTGTGACGAATATGATTGGCTACTTTAGATACTTTTTAGGCCTATTTGTTGGGCTTGTATCAGACAGTTGTTTTTCTGCTCAGGCTGCTGTCTGGCGGGCGGGGTGAACACCCTGCTTGGCCTTGATAGACCAAAAGTGGGCGGTTTGTTACAAATTGAAGTTACTTTTGCTGTTTCAGCATCAGGCAGGAATTCAGGTTTTAATTTCCCCAAAGGATGGGGGGAGTTTTAAATAGACAACTTATAATACATTTTGCAGTCCTTTACTTCTATTATGGTTTATCAATTAAGGCAAAGTAGAATTTGCTGCTGTCGCCATATACCATGTGTGGCTTACCCTGTGTATTTGGAATCATGATCTCTGAGGTTAAGAGAAATGGATATTAGGAAATAGGTGGTAGAATAAAGGCTAGAAGACATGGATCTTTCTATTTGTGCCACATTTCCCTTCAACTTCTGTTTTCCTCTTCCCTTCACAGTTTACAGCCTCTTTCATAATAAAAGATACATTCTTTTAGTAATTTGATATGTCCCAACATTGTCATAGAGAAGTGGGAGATGATAAAGCCTGATTCTGCTTAGAACATCATCAAGATCTTATTTAGTAAGCATAATAATTCCTGAGGCACAGAGTGGTAGAGCCCTTTAGTTGACTTGTGATTCATGCTTTTTTTTTTTTTTTTTTTTTAAGATTCTGAGCTTTTGTGTATTCTACATTATTTGCAGTCAGCAGAGTTATAGCACATGAATTAGCATTGGTATATATTGTCATTCAAGCATACTAACTGCAAGTTTATCTGAAGCCTGATGGTTACATAACTGTCAAGGACTGTAAGTGGTATTTATTACTGAGTGATCTGCAGGTATCACTTCCAAGTGAATAGCTGTGTTAGCAGTTGGTGGGTGTATGTATGACTGATTCTTATGTTACTCAGTTACTTCATTTACCTAAACTTCCTACTATTCTTTGGCACATTTTTATTTCTCCTCTTTACATAATCATTTTCATGAATCTAGGACTATAAGGATCAGAAGAAATTTGATAGACCATCGTAATTCCCAACAGGCTTGAATTTATTAAATAGTTAATTGTTTAAGCTATTATGCTGCCATCATTGACATTGGCATGTCAATTCCTATTTTAAGTTATGCTTAGCAATGTATTTGGTATATTTCTGATTCAGAATTCAGATGTTGATATTGCCAAACTTGGAAGGGTATAGATGTGAAGAAGTCTCTGTAATGTCTTCAGTAACAAAAAATGCTTTAAGAATGTTTCTATTGGGTGGCGCCTGTGGCTCAAAGGAGTAGTACGCCAGCCCCACATGTCAGAGGTGGTAAATTCAAACCCAGCCCCGGCCAAAAAAAAAGGATGTTTCTATTCAAACTGTATGCTCTAATTTCTAGGATTCAATAATTTCCTTCTCTTCAAAGTCCTAGTCTTATTTTGAATTAAAATTGACTGGTTATACTATATACAAGAGAAATCCTGGTAACTATTTTATCTTCTTACCTATTTGGTGGGCCCTCTACCTCTCAACCACTTTGGGAGACTCTACCTCTTGTTCTAAAAAGGAAATACTATTTTTAAACAGATTAGTCTTTGATAGGAAAAGGAATAACTAAAATTTCTACTGTGAAATAAGTCTTTTTTTCTATATTAATGAGTTTTTGTTGAGTGCAGAAAGACTGGTAAGATGTTAGAGAACTCTGCTCAAATTTTCAGATTTGGGGCTTGACATTTTTCTCATTCTAAGTCTGTGGCAGGGAGATAGGAGTGATGGATAAAGAAAGCAGACCTGAGACTACCTCAGGCACACAGTAGGCTTTTGAAATATTTAGATCTTTCAGGTTTGATTTGCTTTTATTCTTTTTCAATTTTTTTTTTTTTTTTTACAGTTTTTCTTTTTTCTTTTTTTTCTTATGACTACTTTTCCTAAGTAAGAAGTGACAGGTTTGTGTTTAGTGGAAAAATATAAAGTGTATCTGTCTTGTTAAATTTAATATCTTAGCGAAATTTGCCCCCCAAAATCTAGTGTATACACAGTATCCTTTTTTGGCATTACATAGAAGTAGAATACTTTAATTTTCACTGTATGGTTAAATCTGAGATCTTAATTATTATATCAAAATTATTGTCATCTTCATTAACATATTCAGGAATCTTTTGGTTATAATGGATAATTGTCTTTCCCTCCCAGATATGGGGAAGTTGAAGCCTCAAGGCCACATATTGCTCTCAGATCTCTGAGCTTAGCCCCTCAGCTGAATTCAGACTTCATAGAATCCTTTAGGATTATTAAAAGGATCTGTTCTGTAAAATTTTCAGTCAAGGCTTCACTCAGGGACCAGAAAGCCATGTGTGTCCCTAAGGCTGTAGGTTCCCTCCCCCTACATGGGATTCAACAAATATTTATTGCGTATCTTGGTCTATACTAGGCATCATGGAGTCAGAGATTCATAAACCATATCCAATGACCATTTTATTTTCAGTCTAGCAGCTTTGTGTAAACTCTAGCTTATCTGGAATCCTTTTTAATCTCTTACTGATGTTCCCCCACCCTCCGATAGTTTTACTTCTAATTCTGTGAACCATTTTTTAAATGCATTCTTGTACCCCTTTTTGATACTAAATTTAGACAGCACTTTAAATATTTTCCTGATCCCCTTTGTCTTCTCTCTATATCCCTTTTCCTTGATAATCTTTTCATCTGCTTTTGGGGCTTCATCTTTTGTGTCTATGTGGATTCAAAGTTTATATTGTTAGCTTCAGGTTCTTGCTAGAGACCTGGATTCAGATTCAACAGTTGGTGCTAGTCTCTAGAGCAGCGGTTCTCAACTGTATTAAATGGTTGTGACATTAGGAAGGTTGAGAGCCACTGCTCTAGAGTATTCCTCTGGTACCTCAAATTCAACCAAATCAAACTCCTTGCTTTGGCTCCTGAGCCCATTACATTTTCATGTGTTTTTTATTCTTTTACAGGTTCTTCCTTTGTTGATAGGCTAAAAATATTCTTGGGCACAAAATTTAATAATCTTTGATTTCTTATTCTGTTGTATATCACATTGGAACTACCATGAAGTCCTATTGAGGTTTTTTCATATGCTTATTGGCCATTTGTAAATATTGCTTAGATAAATGATCCTTTGCTCATTTTTATAGTATTTAATAAAACATATAGTAGTGTGTTTTATTGATGGTTTTAATTCTTTAAAATTTTTAAATTCACAGTTATAGATAATTATTGTATACAATGTAATGGTGGAATGACTAAGTATAGCTAATGAACATTTGTATTACCACATACAGTTATGACTTTTGTGGTAACAATACTTTATATCCACTCTGTTACATTTTTCAAGACTACAGTACATTATATTTAACATTATTTTTGAGAAACTGCCAAACTGGTTTCCATAGTGGCTGTACCACGTTATAGTCCTATCAACAATGCATGAGGGTTCTAGTTTCTTCATGTCCCTGTTTTCGTTTTATAAAATTATAAATCTCTACTAGGAGTAAAGTGGTATCTCATTATGGTTTTGATTTGCATTTCCTTAATGACTAAGGAAGCTGAGTATCTTTTCATGTGCTTGTGGGCTGTTTTTCTTCTCTTGAATTGAATTTTTTGCCTTTTTTTTAAGTTGTAGGAGTTATTAAATATTGTAGAACTGGCACTTTCTTCCTCTGCTTTTCAGTTCTTTCTGTTTTGGGGCTGCATCTAGACAGTGAATTCAGAGATCTTGTAGCTGTTACCAAAGAGCAAAATGCCCTGTGGCATTGTGAACAGGTGCTAACCTGTGTTTTCAGAAGGTTGCTGGGCTGGCTCTGCAGCTCTGGAGGGGGATCTCTTCTGGATGCTCTGCAATAAAACCAGCTTAAGTAAGTGTGCTTCTGCAGACACAGGCCGGACTTGACCCAGCAAAAGTGCAGAAGTACCATTGAGGATAGGTAGCCTGCCACTGCTGTGTCTGGGATGACCACGAGGACAGCTTCTTGATCCATGACTAATATCTGAGTAATAATTGTCTGGGATGTAATTTTCTGTTATTTTACTTTTGCCCTTTTGGTTTCTTATGTTTTAAATAATCTTTTAATTAAAAATATAGTTTGTACAGGGAGGTAGTTCAGAGCATCATTTTCCTGTCTGGTCTGCCTGAGTTTGAGTCCGAATTCAAACCCTTATTAGTTTTTCTGGTTTTGGACCGTTTACTTTTCCCTCGAGAGGAATAACAAACAATAACTTTCTAAAATTATTGCAAGAATTAAATTGGTGAACATCTGAAAGTCCTGAAGAATGCTCTACAGTATAGCACAGGCAAAAAATCCATCCTCCCTGAAGGCCAATGCATTAAACTGAGCCATCAAAAATTTTCTGAAATTAGAATTCCTGGAAAAATGAATAAACAATTTTTTTTTTTTGGAGACAGAGTCTCACTTTGTCGCCCTTGGTAGAGTACTGTGGCATCAGCTCACAGCAGCCTCTAACTCTTGGGCTGCTGAGTAGTTGGGACTACAGGTGCCCACCATAATGCCAAGCTATTTTTAGACAGGTGGGGGTGGGAGGTCTCACTCTTGCTCAGGCTACTCTCCAACTTCTGAGCTTAGGCAATCCACCTCTCTCAGCCTCCTGGAATGCTAGGAGTACAGGCATGAGCCACCGTGCCTGGCCGGAATAAACAACTTAAAAAAAAAAATCACATAATATGTGTGCCTGATTCAATAGAAGTAACAAAATTTTCCTTCAAACCATCAAACATGGGGAAGGGGGACATGATGAAAATTAATTTAATCAGAGATGCTTATGTAAATTAATTAAAATAGCCAGCTCTGGGACCTTTCAAGTATAATAGGCCAAATGAACTTTTTGTTTCTTTTTGTGCTTTGGTAAAGGTCTTCCTTTCTCTTGGCTGTTGGAGGCCAAGGTTTTGTTTGAAAGGTGTGGGTGTGAAGTGAGATAAGGTGCTGGTGAGGCCAGAGGTGTCTGTGTGTTGTATAGTTGAGGACCTACAAGGATAGTGAGGTGTATAAAATTGTTCACGTTGTCTTCCTGGGAAAAACTGATATTTTTACTTACTTAAATTTGAAGAAATAATTTTCTTTTTCTTTTTCAGGACCCTCTTTTAACTATGTAGTTTAACTTTTTGGGCTGTAAATATGATTGATTAAAAATTATACCTTATAGACTTTCCTAGAATATATATATATTTTTTGAGACAGAGCCTCAAGCTGTCACCCTGGATAGAGTGCTGTGACATCACAGCTCACAGCAACCTCCAGCTCCTGGGCTCAAGCGAGTCTCCTGCCTTAGCCTCCCAAGTAGCTGGGACTGCAGGCGCCCGCCACAATGCCTGGCTATTTTTTTTTTTTTTTTGCAACTGTCATTGTTGTTTGGCGGGCCCTGGGGCTGGATTCGAACCCGCCAGCTTAGGTTTACGTGGCTGGCGCCTTAGCCCGTTGAGCCACAGGCACCGAGCCTCCTATAATATCTTTAATTTTTTTTTTTTTTTTTTTTTTTTTGTAGTTTTTGGCCGGGGCTGATTTTGAACCCATCACCTCCAGCATATGGGGCTGGCGTCCTACTCCTTTGAGCCATAAGCGCCACCCTGTCTTTAATTTTTTGTTATAGCTTTTTGTCTTATCTATCAGTTTTCTAGCCTTTCTCAATGTACTTTGCTAGAAATTCCACTAGATAGAAATGGTGAGATTCCTATCTTTTTTTTCAACTTTATTCATTTGTGAGAGCTTACCCTGACAGAGCCATAGAGAGCCCAGGTGTGCTGTTTCTCTCTGGGAAAAATTAAATTTAAATAATTTTTTTAGTTTCATAAACCAAAATAGTACATGCTTTGGCAGTTTGTAAATTGGTGACTCATTGATTTAAACAAAATAAGTCAACTTGGATAGTTGTGTTTGAAGAGCTTTAATTGCCTGAATATAGGTGTGTCCTTTTGTTACCTTAGAAACAGGGTCTAGCAGCCTGTTACTGTTGGTGAAATACTGTAGTACAGAGACGAGGATCAGGTTGGTCAAGCTTTTTTGTCAAAAGGCCAGCAATTCTGGACAACAGCGAGAGTAGCCTCTCAATTCTGTTCTCTTTCAGTTAGAATTTTAATAACTTTCATAATGAAATATAAGGAAACAAACGTAGAAATTTTTAACTTTATCTGACAAGAAAACAACATTAGTCTTCGCTCTAACAATATAGTAATAAAAGTAACCTTTACCTAATGAAACATGTAAGAGAATCAGCAAAGAAAACACCATCACGGTAACTTTTACTCTAACAATACTTATTGTGACTATCCCTCACAAAGTCTTTTGAGAAAACCTATACTTGCAATCATGTGACTCTGGGGGCATTCCCTTAAGACTGTGTCTCTGGGATTGTTATGGAGTGAAGCAACTATCATGCATACTGATTGTGAAAAGGTGAATTTATGACCTGGCATAGATTTAAATAAAAATTGTTGGCAGTAGTGTTCTGTATAGAGATGAATTAGAAATATCACAGTACCATACGTATCATTTCTTGGATCCTGGTTTTTCTTCTTTACATAATTTATTTTGGTTTTCATGCATACTCTATTATGGCAGTAATCTTGTTAGATAAAGGAGGAGAAATTACTACAGAGACTGGTGAGGGGTCATGATCGTTGTGTTAGAGTCACTGCCTCTTTAAGAGATGATACAGCGCTAAGTCTAAGAGCATGGACTCAGAATCATACAGTCCCGAGTTTGAACCTCAGCTCTGCTCTTTGCTCGTTGACTGATTTTGGGCAGGCGTCTTAATTTTTCTGAGCTTCAGTTTTCTAATTAGTAAGATAATAGTAGTACTTGGTTCTGAGGAATATGTGGAATAAGTTATCTCTACAGCACTGAATATAGTATACAGCACAAAATAGGGGTTAAGAATATGGGTTCTTGAGTCAGACTGTGGGATTACCAGTTAGTAGATCATTATATATTAAATATCTGATTTCAAATCAAAAGTTAATTTTATTATATTTCAATCAAGAAGCAATACAGGCTCAGTGCCGGTGGCTCAAGTGGCTAAGGCACCAGCCACATATACCTGAGCTGGTGGGTTCAAATCCAGCCTGGGCCTGCCAAACAACAATGCCGACTGCAACCAAAACATAGCCGGGTGTTGTGGTGGGCGCCTGTAATCCCAGCTCCTTGGGAGGCTGAGGCAGGAGAATTGCTTGAGCCCAGGAGTTGGAGGTTACTATGAACTGTGATGCCATAGCACTCTACCGAAGGTGACAGCTTGAGGCTCTCTCTCAAAAAAAATAAAATAAAAAGAAGCAATACAATTAATCAAAGTGTGTGCCTTTTATTTTTGACACATCTTAACTGCAGCTTGTGTATGCCAGCAGTGAGGAAGCCTGGAAACCACAAAAGAGGTTTTCCACAGCTTGTTGAGAATTAAATATTTTTTCTGGCAAGAAGTGATCTAAAATGTGGAAGTGGTAGTCCATTGGTTCAAGTTCTGATGAATGTAGTGGATGTCAGAGAGTTTCTAAGTCTAGCTTCTGTAGTTTGAGCTGTGTTGTTTGTGTGTCAGCATTGTCTTGTAAGAGGACTGGCCTGTCTTTTGACTAATCTCAGTTGCTTCATTGCAAGCATGCTCCTCGTGTCTAACATTTGTTGCAGTAAACATCTCCTGTAATTGATTGGCTAAGTTTCATAAAGTTGTAGGAATAAGACCACCAGACAGACACCATTAACATCTTTTGATGAATATCTGGTTTTTGATTCTGCTTCAGCACTTCATCTTTATCTAACCATTGTGCAGAACACTTGTAATTGTCAAAAAGAAGGCATTTTTCTTCACACAACAATATGGTGTAGAAATGTCTTGCCTTTATGTTGTGACAGCAAAGAAATGGAAGCTTCAAAACAATTTCTCTTTTGAAGCTCATTTAATTCATGAGGAACCCATATATCCAGCTTCTTTACCTTGGTCTAATTGTTGGAATATTAATGTCAGACCTTGCTGTTAATCACTTGTAGGTTGAGGTGGATTCCTTTCCACTGCAGCTTTCAGCTCATCATTATCCACCTTGGTCTCAGGTTGTCCATGTGTCTGATTTCAAGATTAAAATCACTAGAATAGAAGTTCTCAAACCATTGGTATAGTATGCATTCCCAAGCACTTCATTGATGTTGCGAGAGCTGTTTATACCGCATTGGTTCTATTATGGAACTTACATTAAAAAATAACATGCATTCTTGACTTATCCAGGGTTTCACATACATTGCTGTAAAAAAGAAAATTGAAAGATAATCATAAGCCTAAACATGTGTTTGAAAGAATGAGGAGGTAACTTGTCAACGAAAAAAAAAAAAAGCAAGAAATGTCAATGTGAAATGTTAAGAGAGATCAACTGTCAAACTTAGTACTTAAGAAAATCAGACATTTCTAACTTAATAACCTAATATATAAGTTTCAGCAAATTACCAAACCTCTGTTTGCCTTGGTTTCCTCAGATGCTATATGGAATAGTATTGTTTGTTATGATAGTTAAAGAATTAACACATCTGTAGGACAGCAGTCTCTGACTCCATAGTCTGACTCTGTGGCTAATAATAAGTCTCCCTTAAATCCTGAAGTGGTTCCACACTGTATGTCTAGTAGGATATAATTTCATATATTCCCTCTTGTTCCCCTATTCTCATGGAACATGCTGTTCTTGAGCTTGAAGCACTGTTAGTTTCCAAATTTCTCATTCATCTTGCTGATTGAAAGTATGCATTAAGTTCCATATAAGGGAGCCAGAAGCTCTCAGACAGTTCCAACATCTGCCATTCCATTTTATTTTTGCCCAAAAGGTTCCAGAAGTATTGCATGTGTTTGTCTTCGTTCTAGCCATGTATTATTATATGGGCAAGTAATAAAATTATTTTTCTCACTAATTTTAGTTAAAAGTTATCTAATTACATCTAAATTATATCTTGTGTTGGAATGTGTTTTTGAATAGTCTTTTTTTTCACTTTAGGAAATAAAATGTAGTGGTAGAATAATATTTGTTTTTTCCTTTTGAGTTGTGAGATAAACTTTCTTTTTCACATTTGCTTTTTGTTGAGATTCATAGGCATTTACTTGTGGAGTTATGTTTGAGAGAGCGCTGAATCCTAACCACTAGACAACCAGGGAAGGTTTGAGTTACATTTGAATTATGTTGAAATAAATCCTAGTTATTCTGGATGCTTCTTCACCCCAACAAATTAGCACTGCTTTTTCATTTTGTTAATAGGTCACCAATTCATAGAATGCAGTTTCATAAACTGAGACTTTGTTAAAAGTTATTATGGAAATTAATACACAGTATTCTTAATTAGTAATTTAAAATGTATTTTTCTAAGAGGTGAATAAAAATAGATTTTACTAAATTCTTTAATTCGGATTTTAGTGTGGTAATATTCCATTGGTTCCTTGCTACTTATGAAGTGGCACCTGGTCTCATTTATTCCTCACAGAAACCTTCCTGTATGTGTTACTCACATTTTACTTGTGAGGAAACTGACAAAATTTTTTTTTTAGTTTTGGTCAGGGTCAGGTTCGAACCCACCACCCCTAGTATATTGGGCCAGTGCACTACTCCTTGAGCCACAGGCACTGCACCGACTTGTGAGGAAACCGAACAGCAAACTGATAATGATTAAAGAGGATGTGGAAGGAGAACTTAAGTCCAAATCACCTGATTTTGAATTACATGTTCTTTCTAGCACACCATGCTGACTTTCCATCTCTCTGTTATTTAAATATAGTAGCTGTTACCAGAAAGTTTGAGTTGCGGAGAATAAACTTGTTTTTAGCACTCTTAATTTTACCTTTTACCTTTGATTTGAGGAGACAATAGCAAAAAAAAAAAAAACAAATATTTCTGACCAAGACTGAATTTACACTCAGATTAATGAGTTTTTCAACTGTTTTTCAGCATTAAGGAAATTTCCTAAATCCTACCCGATTTAGTATTGTAAGAATACCTTCAAAGATCTGTTAGTTTGACTCCTCATTTTCTAGAAGAGACACAAATGTGATTAATATGTTCTTGGTGTAAACACCTGAATTTAGCATGCCAGAAAATGTGTTATTCTTTGAGACTTAATATATTTTTAACAGATTTAGTAAGTTTCATATGTTTAGGAATTTAGTATATTGATGGAGTTATTCTTTATAGATTTAGGATTTGTTTTTACCTTGTGAGTGTTGAGTATCCTCCTTGAAATAAACTAGACTGAAAGTTCATAAATCCAGAATTGTGGTCACCAGTAGGGCTCCGAAATTAAATACACGGGACTCAGGTCTGCAAATGTATGTAAACTAAACAAGTATGGTCTGTCGGTAGAAAACTTAGAGAAATGAGAGTCAAATTCAAGAAGATTTTCTTTTCCCTTCTTTAAATAACCTTCAGGTTTGCAAGCATACTTAGAAAATCAATGTTTTAACTATGAAAATCCCTTAGTCCAGACTCACTTCTTGACAAAAGTAAGTTAGTCTGCATACTACTTTGCATAAAAGATGGATATGGCAGTAACTAGTGGGGGAGGAGAGAGGATTCCAGTGTATTTCAGCCTCACCGGCTAAGCAAAGCAAATAGCCATGCTGTGTGTCTCAAAGGGTTCTTGTGTGTATATTTCAACTTGAAAGAAGATTAGCATCGGAAGTCTATGATCATGTCAAACATTTGTAATAAGAGGTGGCTGCTGAAAATAATTTTTTACATAACTGAATTCTAGCAGATGAGGTAAGTGAAGTGAATAGGAAATGATCTCTTAGTCATCTCTTTGCCAGAAAGCTAGGAAATTTGGTATCTGGAATTGGGGACTTTAAAAAGGATCAAGATTGGAAAATGTATGATAATTCAGGTCTAAGGGCCTTTTATAAAAAGTGCAGAAGGAATATATGCATACTAATAGATACCATTACATTTTTGCTATTAATATTATCTTTCACACATTTAAAATCGATCTTTTTGATTACTCTAGTAGCTACAAGTCATATAATGATTTTTTGCCAAACCATAAGCCTAGGGAACCTAAGTCCATGCTTGATGTAAACATTCTTAAACTGTGAGTTTATTTGTCTTGTCGCTTATATTCCTTGAAATTAAATTTTAGAACTTTTAGGCGGAAGTTCACGTATAATCATAACTCTTCCTAATACATGAACATGATTTTCACATCAGTGGTTGATTATAAATGTATTAAAAAAATTCACTGGAGGCCACGGGTAGTGGCTCATGCCTATAATCCCAGCCCTTTGGGAGGCCAAGGATGGAGGATGACTTGAGGCCAGGAGTTAAAGGCTAGCCTGGGCATCACAGCAAAACCTTGTCCCTCTACAAAAAAATTAAAAAATTATCCTGGTATCTTGGCACATGCCTGTCATCCTACCTATTTGGGAGGCTGAGGCTAAGGCTTAGTCAGGAGGATTGCTTGAGACCAGCATGTTGAGGCTGCATTGAGCTATGTTTTTTCCACCATACTGTCGCCTGGGAAACCGAGTAAGCCTCCATTTATTTAAAAAAAAAAAAAAAATTCATTTGGACTTGCAGGTAAAAAAGATATAGTGTGATTAACTGCCAAAGAACATCTATTACATCTGCACATTTTTGCTGTTAATGAATGAATAAGTCTAGGAGGCATATCCTGAGTGATATGCAGGTTTTGGAAAAGAACAAAGTGAGGAATGGTTTTTTTAGAGGATATTGTTTGATCATCTAAGGCAATAGAGAAATATTAAGTGATTTGTGGCGGATTTTATCTTCCCAGAGCACCTTTTACAACCTGCAATTCAGTCAGTTATTATGCTAGGGGGTGGGTGCACTGAGCTTGTCAAAAGAGTGAGCAAGTTTCATTTGACTTTGATTTGTTAGTTCACAATACTTATGGATATCTGGATCTCTAATCTTGGCTTTTTATAACTCGAAATCCTAGGCAGTCATTCACTAGGAAAACACTTGTGTTTCTCTTTTTTCTTTGTATTTGTTCATTTGAAAAGCCTTTCAAAAGGAATTGCAGCCTGCATGTGATTATAGCTATCAGTAGCACTTAAACTAACTGCTGGGATGAAACTTTTCTTTTTGGACTCTGCTAATTTCACATATCAATAGAAAAAGAAAAAAAATTTTCCTGTTACAAAGCCCAAATTTACTAATTGGTAGCTGCTCTTTGGATTGAACTACAATCCTTAGGAACAGCACTTGATAGAATAATTTTTGACATTTTAATTTGACAAGAAACAATTCAGTGAAATGACTTAGACTTATGCCTAAGTGGAGTCTTCTAATTTCATGATTGTGATACTCAGTGCGGGGAATGCCTTTGAAAGTCTGCAGCACTTTATAAAGCCTGTGATCCATTTAATATGGAAGTGCAAGCTGCTTGGCAGGTGTTTTCAAGGAGCTTCACCTAAAATACCCTTATACAATTGAAACACTTTTCTGTTAGGATTTTGGATTAGTGCAGCACATTCTAATTTTTGTGACAAAAGCACAGCTTTCCAGGACACTACCCTTAGGTATAAAGTGTTTACATTTTATGTTCCTTTATTCTTTATTTATCATTTGTATCTTTCTAACTCAAAAATACTATTTGTTTTTAAAAATTTCCCCCCAAATTACCACTTGAACATGGTTGAATAGACTAATTTTAGTTACCAGGTGTTTTTTTGTTGGGTATATGTATGTGTGTGTGTATGCTGTTATATATCTCTAAGGAAAACTTACATTTTAAAATAATGATGTTTAAAGTTGAAGTAAATATAGAGTGTATACACACACACATAGATTATTCTGGTTAATTTCTGAAAAATTATCTTAGAAATTTGTATTAGTCCATATATTTGGGGTAGTATTTAAATGGGCAAATTGGAAATAAAATAGGTATTTGAAAAATACCTGATAACAGAAGCCTGGTTTCTAAGTCTGGAAAATAGGTTGAAAGAAAATGAAAAAAATGACTTTTAGTTTCGTTTGTGTGTTTGTAATTTGTGAAATTTTATTTTTTAACTGCTAGAGAAAAGTTAGAAATTGATAGTCTCAACCTTGCTCAGGGTGATAATGATTTATTCCAGATGAGACTATGGGATTCATTTTATTACCAATATATCCCCCTAAGATTGGGACAGAGAGATGATTTGGGAGGTAGACTGCTTATTGTCAATTGTTTACATTCCCTTCCTTTTTTACAAGCCACTATTAGTTGGTATTCTACATATTTTAGTAAAAGAAAAAGTTGTAATGGATTTGCTGGTCACATGAGTTGTTGTGCTAGCTCCCGTTCTTTCCACTACCCCCGAACATTTATTTGTGTGCTTTTCTTCCTCCTCTCTCTTCCATTTTTCTTTTCTCCCATTTAAATATGGGGAAAAGATTAACATCCTTCATACCGTGTAAAATGCCTATTACTATAGTTTGTTTTCTTCCCCGAAGACTTATGTTTTAAATTATTTATACATTTATTTTTAGTAAAATCATTTATTGTATTTAGCAAAGCACTGAGTAAAATTGCTGATAAAGGGAAAAAACAGTCCTAAGGAAAAACATTGTGAACATTACACACTGTAGGTTGTAATGTGATATTTTGTATTTTTATTTAACTTTCAAATTAAAATAATGTTTGAATATAACTCCAACTGTGCAATATGCTTCATTAATACTACTTTAGTGATTATAGTTTTACTTGTAATTGTCCTAAGTTTGAGTTAGAAAACTTAAAATTAACAGGAAACACTCAGTAGGGCCTTTTCATATAAAATTTTGTATTTTTAGAACAACATCAAATCCTTTAAGATTACTTTGGAATGGAGATTTCATAGTTAAAACAAACTAAGGGGAAGTAAACTGATATTAAAAGTTCCTTCGACCATTGTGTATAGTTACTGTTAGAAGTGATTTTCAGCAGTGGGGAATCAAGAAGTCTGTGGTTTAAATTCTTAGGGTCAGATTATATTGCCCATTTTCTTTACAGATGGTATTAAGTACATATTAAAGTGACAGCTATAACTTTTCCCCTGCCCCTTCTACCTTTGGGAATTTAAAGAATATAATTGTAGCTTTCTTCTAATTTGTTTTGTTTTTATATTTGTTTTTAATTTTCAATAATATATGCAATGTACCTTTAAATTATAGTGTGATAATGATCTGGGCAGCTTTCCAAATTTCTTTAGTATACAGTTGAACCTCTATAATTTGATCACCCTGTAACAAACTGATCAACATATGGAGGTGGTCAACATAAAGAACTTGGCCTACCGTACTGATATGTGGGGTGCATGTCCAGTTTATGACAGTTAGGTCAAGTTGAAGCGGTCAGTGTAGGTTGGTTCTACTATATTATGTTTGTGTG
The DNA here is from genome assembly GCA_963573935.1 of Arctocebus calabarensis. Classification (NCBI taxonomy): domain Eukaryota; kingdom Metazoa; phylum Chordata; class Mammalia; order Primates; family Lorisidae; genus Arctocebus; species Arctocebus calabarensis. The sequence continues at coordinate 22,763 of CAUYON010146068.1, forward strand.
AATATGTATTTATTTATATATTTATTCCTATTTTTTTAATTGTTTGGGATTCATTGAGGATACAAATAATTAAGTTACATTGATTGCATTGCTAGGTAGAGTCCCTCTACTAATTGTGTTGTGCCATACACCATGACCTTCCACCCTCCTTCCTTCTCCCCTATCCCTGCTCCCTCATTCCCCTACCCGCCACCATGTATTAGGTCATTTACTACCTTCATATTAGAATTCAGTACATTGGATTCTTGCTTTTCTGTTCTTGTGATGCTTTGCTGAGAAGAATGCATTCCACCTCAGTCCAGATTAAAAAAAAGATGTAAAGTCTCTGTCTTTTAATGGCTGAGTAGTATTCCATGGTATACATATACCACAGCTTGTTAATCTATTCCTGGATTGGTGGGCAGTTAGGTTGTTTCTACATTTTGGTGACTATAAATTGAACTGTGATAAACAGTCTAGTGCAAGTGTTCTTATGGTAAAATGATTTTTTTTTCTTCTGAGTAGATGGCCAAAGCAATGTGTCTAGTGCAAGTGTTCTTATGGTAAAATGATTTTTTTTCTTCTGAGTAGATAGCCAAAGCAATGTACAGATTTAATGCAATCCCCATTAAAATGCCAATGTCATACTTTGAAATTTGGAAAAAATAATTCTTTGTATAGAACCAGAAAAAAACCTGTTTAACCAAGGCAATTCTTAGTAATAAAAACAAAGCCAGGGCATCACTCTACCAGACTTTAGTCTATACTACAAGGCCATAGTGATTAAAACAGCATGCTCTTGGCACAAAAAAAAGAGACATGGACATTTGGTACCAAATAGAAAACCATGAGATGTATTTATATTTTTGAGACAGAGTCTTGTTCTCTCATTTGGGCTAGAGTGCAGTGGCATCATCATAGCTCACTGCAGCCTCCTGTAGTCCTTCTACCTCAGCCTCCTGAGTAGCTGGGACTTGAGGCACACACCACAGCTATTTTTTCCTATTTTTTGTAGAGAGGTTTTGCTCTTGCTCAGGCTGGTCTCAAACGCCTGCTATCAAATAAACCTTCTGCCTTAGCCTTCTAAAATGCTGGGACTACAGGTGTGAGCCACTGTACGCGGCCTGTGTTTTTAAAATACATAAATGTCTATGGGCCAAATCTTACAAATTTGCAGCAGGAAACTTTTAAGAAAGAATGAGGGAGATACCCTTGCTTTTACATAGATGAGGCCAGAATGTAGTGTTTACCCATTTGTTGGTTTTAGGTTCTTTTTTCTGCCACTTATGATTCCTTCTTAGCATTAAGAATTGTTCAGGTAAAATACATTTGCCAAAATTTAGGCCCAACAATTAAGTTTTTAAATTGCCAGGGCTATCAAAAGAGCTTTTAAAACATTTTGGTGGTTTCAACAAGGGAGAATTGGCTGAATATTTGAAGATTTTATAAGCACAGTTTTTTCCTGATTTGTCTTAATTAAAGAGGTTCAATAAGTGTCATTGTCCAAGTAATACTTTAAGAATCCTAATTAGTTTACTTGGTTTTTTGTGGACTAAAAAAACGTGATGACTACTAGTATGATTCTAAAGGAACGTTGGAAATTATGAGGTATTTGTATCTGGTTTGATTTAGTTCTGCTTACATTTCTTTTGAAACACTTGACAAGTCTGATTTTAATGCAAAGCTTGTCCGTTTCATGTGCCTATTTACCATTTGCATGATTTTGAGCAATAAATATTTGTTAATAACAGCCTTATACCTTAATTTAACCAACACTCATCTTTACTACAAATATAAGCACAAATTAGTTTACATGCATCTTAGTGAAGAAACAAATCCCTCTGTTCCAGTGTGCAAAACAGAAAAGTATGAGATACATAATTTGTTTTACAGATATGGAAACCTGCAGACTAAATGAATAAGAAATTACATTAAGTTAGAAAACACCACTTTTTTTTGAGACGTAGCCTCAAGTTGTCACCCTGGGTAGAGTGCTGTGGCATCACAGCTCACAGCAACCTCCAATTCCTGGGCTCAAGCGAGTCTCTCTCTCTGTTTTTTTTTTTTTTTTTGTAGAGACAGAGTCTCACTTTATCGCCCTGGGTAGAGTGCTGTGGCGTCACACTGCTCACAGCAACCTCCAGCTCTTGGGCTCAAGCGATTCTCTTGCCTCAGCCTCCCGAGTAGATGGGACTACAGGCGCCTGCCACAGCGCCCGGCTATTTTTTTGTTTTGCAGTTCGGC